>CAUYTI010046072.1:0-28543 GCA_963575145.1 Galago senegalensis
GTGTGGTGTTTTCATATACAATTTGAAATATTTTCATCAAACTGGTTAACATAGCCTTCACGTCATTTTCTTAGTTATTGTGTTAAGACAATCATATTCTACTCTTAGGTGTCCACTATGTTTTATGGATAATTGAACTGAGATTTGTTCAGACCATTTGAAGATCGTAATTAACAGGACACACTCAGCTGGCTTGCTGGAGTAGTACATCCTGCTACAGAGCCAGGCTTCAATGATGGGAAAGTTTCTAGCATCTATTCAATTTATTTCCTTAGCTCTAAAACCACAGCAAACATTCAGGTCACAGTGTAGGATGAGAAGAACAGTTGAACAATGTTTCGCAAGCTTCCAGAGCAGCTGGGACTACACACTACCATACCCAAGTTTTTTCTTCTCTTTTCTTTCTTTCCTTCTTTCTTTTTTTTGTAAA
This sequence comes from Galago senegalensis, assembly GCA_963575145.1. NCBI lineage: Eukaryota > Metazoa > Chordata > Mammalia > Primates > Galagidae > Galago > Galago senegalensis. Next base: position 431 of record CAUYTI010046072.1, read on the forward strand.
GACAGAGTCTCACTTTATCGACCTTGGTAGAGTTCTGTGGTGTCACAGCTCACAGCAACCTCCAACTCCTGGGCTTAAGAGATTCTCTTGCCACAGCCTCCCGAGTAGCTAGGACTACAGGCGCCCACCACAACGCCTAGCTATTTTTTTGTTGCAATTTGGCTAGGGCTGGGTTCAATTTGCCACCCTCAGTATATGGGGCTAGTGCCCTACCCACTGAGCCACAGGCGCCACCCAATTTTTTCATTTTTTTTAAAGAGATGGGGTCTTGCTAACTTGCCCAGACTGGTCTTCAACTCCTGGCACCATAGGATTCTCCTGCCTTGGCCTCCCAAAGTGCACTGGCCACAAACCAGTGATTTTGATTTTTATTTGATTGATTGATTGATTGTGGTTTTGGCCAGGGCCGGGCTTGAAGAAGCCAGTGATTTTTAAACTGTGGGTCATTAAATAAGGTTTGTGGATTACCATCTTTAAAAAAACTAAAGCAATGATCCTACCACTCTGGGAAGCTAAAGTGGGAGGATCCCTTGAGCTCAGCCTGAGTAAGAGAAAGACACAGTTTCTACTAAAAATAGAAAAATTAGCCGGCACAGTGGTACTTGCCTGTAGTCCCAGCCACTCCGGAGGCTGAGGTAGGAGGATCAATTGAACCCAGGAGTTTGAGGTTGCTGTGATCTAGGCTGAGGCCACGGCATTCTAGCTTGGGGCAACAGAGTGAGCCCGTCTCAAAAAAAACAAAAGAAAAGAAAAACAACCAACCCTCACAAAACAACCCTCTCCAACTAAATCAGGCTTAAATATTATTAAAATGCTGTTCAGGTAGCAAGGGTAAATGTTTTGCCAACCTTTTGTTTCAAGTCTTTAATGTCATGTTGTAAAAGTGACTTGTGTTTGAGTCACAGTTAAAAGCATTTCTGTGGCACCGAGATGCGGGGTACCTGAGGAAGGTTTGTAGTGGGGCGAGGCGTTAAGTAAGACTTGGGAGAAATTGCCAGCCTGGAAGGGAAGCTACTGCCCGCCCGGCATCCGGACTGGATTAACGCGCCCTCCCACGATTACGAGAACGGATTGGCTACCCCAATCCAGGAAGGCCGGGCCCACGATGCTCGCCGACCAATGTCTGTGTGGCAAGAGCAGCGTGGGGCGGGGCGAGCCTCGTGCGGGCTCTTTGAGGTGCGGCTGCGTGGCGGCCCCGGCATGGCAGGCTTACGACGGCAGGGTCGGGCGGTGCAGAGCGGGCTGGAACGACGTCGGACGCACCCGTTCTTAGAGCCATGTCCAGGCAAGAAGCAGGAACTAACGCCTCTACTGGGGTCGTTGCTTCCCGGCGAAGCTCGACAGCGTCGCGCGCTCCAGAGAAGAGGCCAGGGGCGGAACAGAATCGCTCAGGTCTCGGGGCGCGTAGGGGCGGCAGAGGTGGCGACGAGACGGACTACTCTGATTTCCTGGGGTCCAGAGCCGCTGGTCTCCAGGAACCGCCCTTCTGTTTTGAGTTAAAGAACCACTTTGTAGGCGTGGTGATAGGTGAGAGCAAAAGAATGGCTGTGGAGGGGGAAGGATCATGAGTGGGGCTAGGGGCAGAGCCAGGGCAAGGGCACTTCCTCCCCACTCACCTTCTATTTGCCAATTCAGGTCTCCCTGAGCTGTGTCTAAGACTTTCTGGTGCTAGAATAGTGTCATTTAATTCACCTTTTATTTTAAAGAGAAAATGTATTGGGAAGAGCAGTTCCTAGAAAATTTATGAAATCTTAAGGATGAACAAGCATGTTTAAAAAGATCAGGGCTTTTGACAGCTTACCCCTAAATGAACAGTGAAATTCTTGAACTCAGTCTGCTTCTTTGAGCACCATTTAAAGCCATTAATCAAAGGAATGGTGTAGGAAATTGTAGGTCTGCACAGAGCATCAGCTCTATCTTGCTTTTAGTTACTTTATGTATGATTTATCTGCTGAAAAACAGGATTTTTTTCCCCCTTTTTGTACATTCAGAGTCTAAGAAATTGATTTCCTGAATACTTTTGTTCGAGACAGGGTCACTGTAACTGAGGCTAGAGTTCAGTGGTGGAATCATAGCTCACAGTAACCGTGAATCCCTCGACTCCCAGGATTCTCCTGCCTCAGCCTTCTCCAAATGGAGGACTACAGGCATGGGGGAACACACCTGGCTAACTTTATTTTTGTAAAGATGGCATCTCACTATGTAACCCAGGCTGGTCTAAACTCCTGGCCTGAAGCAATACTCTCACCTCAAAAGGGGCAGGGTTTTTTCTTTTCTTCCTGCCCCCACCCCCAACAGTTTCTGTTGACATGGGTAGAGTGCCCTGGTGTCAGCTCACAATAATCTCAAACTCTTAGGCTCAACTGATCCTCTTGCCTCAGCCTCCACTAAGACTGGGACTCCAGGCGCCTGCCACAATGCCCAGCTAGTAGAAGATGGAGTTTAACTCTTGCTCAGGCTGGTCTCAAACTCCTGTGTTCAATCCACCAGCCTCCGCCTCCCAAAGTGCTAGGATTCAGGAGTGAGCTACCCTCAAAGTGCTTTGATTCACAGGCATGTATCACTATGCCTACCTAATTCCCAATTTTTTTTTTGAAAAATGTTTTAAAATGATTAGGATGATTTGCCAACTTATTACCATTAAGACTCAATATAGGCTCGGCACCTATAGCTCAACCGGCTAAGGTGCCAGCCACATACACCTAAGGTGGCGGGTTCGAATCCCCAGCCCAGCCCGCCAAACAACAATGAGGGCTGCAACCAAAAAATAGCCAGGCATTGTGGCGGGCGCCTGTGGTCCCAGCTACTTGGGAGGCAGAGGCAAGAGACTTGCTTGAGCCCAGAAGTTGGAGGTTGCTGTGAGCTGTAATGCCACGGCACTCTACCCAGGGGGACAGCTTGAGGCTCTGTCTCAAAAAAAAAAAAAAAGACTCAATATAAATTATATTTTGTTAGGTATTGGTGTTAGAAGGATGGTATTTCTATTATAGAGAAAGACTAGATTTGTAATAAAACCACTTAAGCTACCAGCAGTTACTGAGCAGCTAGCTGTAAAGTGCAGGCAGTTTGCTATAGCGCACCCACTTTATGTTGGATCTAAAACCAACTGTTTTTGTTTTTTTATTTTGTTTTTTTTTTTTGAGACAGAGCCTCAAGCTGTCGCCCTGGATAGAGTGCTGTGGCCTCACAGCTCACAAGTAACCTCCAACTCCTGGGCTTAAGTAATTCTTTTCCCTCAGCCTCCCAAGCAGCTGGGACTACACCTGCCACAACACCTGGCTATTTTTTGGTTGTAGTTTTCATTGTTTGGCCACCTTGGGCTGTATTCAAACCTGCCAGCTCTGTTGTATGTGGCTGGCGCCTTGGCTGCTTGAGCTACAGATGTCAAGCCAAACCAACTGTTTTTAATTGTTTTTAAAAATGAAACTTTTCACTCTAGGAGTCTGAGGTGGGTGGATTGCTAGAGCTCAGGAGTTCAAGACCAGCCTGAGCAAGAGCAAGACCCTGTCTCAAAAAAAGGGGGGAGGCGCTGGGGGCCGGGCTCACACCTGTAATCCTAGCACTCTGTGAGGAGAAGGCAGTTGGATCACCTGAGCTCATGGGTTCGAGACCAGCCTGAGCCAGAGTGGGACTTCATCTCTAAAAAAAAAAAATAGCCAGGTGTGGTGGTGGATGCCTGTAATCCCAGCTACTTGGGAGGCTGAGGCAAGAGAATCCCTTAAGCCCAAGAGTTTGAGGTTGCTGTGAGCTGTGACACCAGAGCACTCTACCAAGGGCACCAAAGTGAGACTCTGTCTTGAAAAAAAAATTACCCTCTAGTTAAGTGTACAGTGCGTTGTTATTAACAATAATCACAGTGTTGTAGCCCAGATCTTTAGAACTTGTATGACTAAAATGTTATATTCATTGAACAACTCTTCATTCCTCCCGGTCCCTATTCCAGGGAACCACCGATTATTTACCTCAGGTATGTAGAACCATGCAGTAATTTTCTTTTTATGATTGGCTTATTTCATTTAGAGTATGTCCTTCAGGCTCAGTGATATTCCATTATTATGTATATACCTGACTGTTAATATTTCTCAGTTGCTGGACACATGGGTTGCTTCCACCTTTTGACTGCTGAATGGTGCTACTAAACGCGGGAATGTATATATCTTTTTCTACTTTTTTGTGTATACCTTGGAGATATCTTTTTCTACTTTTTTGTGTATACCTTGGAGTGGGAGTGCTGGTTCACATGGTAGCTTAATTTTTAAATTTTTGAGGAAATTTCATACTCCAATCCATAGTGGCAGGACCAATTTACAATCCCACCAATAGTCCACAAGGATTCCAATTTCTCCATCCTCACCAACATTACTTATTTTTCATTTTTAGTAATGGCTGTCTTAACAAGCAGTGAGGTGATAGCTCCTTGTGATTTTGATTTGCAGTTACCTGATATTGAACATCTCATGCCTTTGGTAATTTGTATGTCATTGGAAAAATGTCTGTTCAAGTCCTTTGTAATGTAAAAGCCTTCCAGTTTCTCTGCATCTTGTCCAACACTTGGGATCCAATTTTTGAGTGAGCTGATACAGAATCCTTCATCTACATCTCTGGGTAAAGAGCCTCATACTAACCACCAAAATTTGGAATATAAATCCCTTCCATCTTTCCACACACAAAGTGATTATTGATCCCCAGCAGCCTTTGATTAATTTGGGGGAGGAACTGGAGAAAGTTCTTTGAGGAAAATAGGTAAATCTCTGTTAATTGGGTTTTTGACACAGAGTCTTACTATTATCCCAGGCTAGAGTGCCATGTCCTCACCCATCAACAGGCCTGGCTAATATTTTTATTTTTTAGTAGAGACAGAGTCTCAGTCAGGCTGGTCTGAAACTCGTGAGGTCAAGGGATCCTCCTCCCTCGGCCTCCCCAAGTGCCAGGATTATAGGTATGAGCCACTGTGCCCCTCCCACCTAATTTCAAGTTATTAGCATATATTCTTTTGTTTTTAAAAACAGGTCGTGGTGGGTCAACAATAAAAGATATCCAAAGTACAACAAGCACCAAAATACAGGTAAGTCATTGTATTCTTAATCCCTAAAAGAGCTTAGTTCATAACTAAGGGAGCCCCTTCTCTAATTTCTGCTCAATGATTAAGTTAACATCCTGAGTTCAATTGAGTTGTCAAGGCTCCTCAAAATGCTGTTCTCAAAAACCCAGGTAGGGTTTCAGGTGAAGGTTTTGTGACTCAAGGTAAAAAAGTTTTAGAGATAATCTCTAAAAGAGATGACAAGAATGACATCTCTGTACTACTTAGTGACTCCCCCAAATGACTCCCTTCCAGATCCCCTTTTCTCAGACCTTCATGGGAGCCTGTATTCTAAATGTTACTGAAAGGTAGCAGTGTTCGCTGAATTCTCAAGCCAGAAATCTCTGATCATCACTGTGTACCCCCCTCTCCTTATCCTCATCCACCACCGAGTTTTGTCTATTTCCTGTACTTCTCAAGGGAAATGCCATCATTGCATTCCATTCTTACTGCCTTGCCTTCTAACCATTCTCCAATGTGGTCAGAACAGTCTTTTTAAAACTAATTATGTTTTCATGCTGGTTTATTGCACAAAAACCTTTCATAGTATCTCAGGCCCTTAAGGCCAGACTCTAGCATGGTTGTCTTGATCTGGTCTGTTGACTCTCTGTTCTCTTCCAGACTCACTCTTGAGATTCCACCCATTTTCTGGCACTCTTTCTTAGCCATTTTCCTATAAATCTGAAATTATGCATGTTTAAAGGTGTTATTCATAGACTGGGTCCACAAAATGGCATGTCAGCCATGTAAACTGAACTCCCTAATGGTATACCCATCAAGTTAAACCTTTACTTAACTATTAGTTCAATAAATTCTTACCTACATGGTATAGAGGTTAATCTACTTAAGCCATACAATTCAGTAAGATTAGCCAAATTAATACCACCATTTTATACATGGGAGAACTCAGACCCACAGTAATATTACCTGTCAGATCAATACCTCAGTTTTTCTTTCTACTCTATGTGATGAATTTATTCCACAGCTTTTTTTTTTTTTTTTTTGAGACAGAGTCTCAAGCTGTCACCCTGGTAAAGGGCTGTGGTGCCCCAGCTCACAGCAACCTCCAACTCTTGGGCTTAAGCAATCCTCTTGCCACAGCTTCCCAGGTAGCTGGGACTACAGGCGCCCACTACAATGCCCAGCTATTTTTTGGTTATAGTTGTCATTGTTGTTTGGCAGGCCTGGGCTGGATTTGATTCCATTGTTGTTTGGCAGCTCTGGTGTATGTGGCTGGCACCCTAGCCGCTTGAGCTACAGGTGCCGAGTCATAGCTGTTTCCTTTTTTTTTGTAGAGACAGAGTCTCACTTTTTTGCCCGCAGTAGAGTATGGTGGCATCACAGCTCACAGCAACCTCCAGCTCTTAGGCTTAGGTGATTCTCTTGCCTCAGCCTCCTGAGTAGCTGGGACCACAGGTGCCCACCAGAACGCCTGGCTATTTTTTTGTTGCAGTTTGGCCAGGGCTGGGTTCAAACCCCCCACCCTCAGTATATGGGGTCAGTGTCCTACTCACTGAGCCACAGGAGCTGCCCATATAGCTTTTTTCTTTATTTTTTGATACAGCGTCTCACTTTGTCTACTTTGGTAGAGTGCTGTATAACGTCATAGCTTACAACATCCTCAAAATTTTGGTCAGACTCAGGTGATTATCTTGTCTCAGTTTTTCATTTTTAGTAGAGATGGGTCTCACTCTTGGCCAGGCTGCTCTCGAACTCATGAGCTCAAGCAGTCTAGCTCCACCCCTTGGCCTCTCAAGAGTGCTAGAGCTGTTAGGGTTTTTTTTAAGACAGTCTCAAGCTGTTGCCCTGGGTAGAGTGCTGTGGTGTCACAGCTTACAGCAACCTCCAAGTCTTGGGCTTAAGTGGTTCTCTTGCCGCCACAATGCCCGGCTATGTTTTTTTGGTTGTAGTTGTTGTTGTTTGGCAGGCCCAGACTAGATTTGAACCCACCAGCTCCAGTGTATGTGGCTGGTGCCATAGCTGCTGAGCTATAGGTACCAAGCCAGAGGGGGGGTTTTTTTGTTTTTTTTTTTTTTGAGATAGTCTCACTATGTTGCCCTTGGTAGAGTGCCTTGTCATCACAGCTCACAGCAACCTCCAATTCTTGGGTTTAAGCAATTGTCTTGCCTCAGCCTTCCAAGTAGCTGGGACTACAGGTGCCTACTACAATGTCTGGCTATTTTTTTGGTTGCAGTTGTCACTGTTGCTTGGGAGGCCCAGGCCGAGCTTGAACCCACCAGCTTTGGTGTATGTGGCCAGCACCCTACTCACTGAGCTAGGGGCACCAAGCCAAGCTGTTAGTTTTTTTGTTGTTGTTTGTTTGTTTTGAGACAGAGCCTCAAGCTATCACCCTGGGTAGAGTGCCATGGCATCACAGCTCACAGCAATCTCCAACTCCTGGGCTTAAGCGATTCTCTTGCCTCAGCCTCCCAATAGCTGGGACTACAGGGACCTACCACAATGCCTGGCTATTTTTGGTTGTAGTTGTCATTGTTGTTTGGCAGCCCTGAATTGGATTTGAACCTGCCAGCTCACCCGCCAGGTGTATCTATGTGGCTGGTGCCTTAGCCACTTGAGCTACAGGCACCCACCAAAGCTATTAGTTTTTAATTTAGATTGTCCTGTTCCTCCCCATCCAAATGGAAGATCAATTTCAGAGTGGATATAGGTAGTATGTCTGTCAGATTAGAAATTCAAATGTTGTTTGATAACAACAATACTGTATCTACTTTATGCTTTTTTATTTTTTGAGATAGTCTCACTTGGTTGCCCTGAGGTAGAGTGCCATGGCATCATAGCTCAAAGCAACTTCAAAGTCTTGGGCTCAAGGAGTTCTCTTGCCTCACCTTAACAAGTAGCTGGGACTACAGGCACCTGCCATAATGCCTGGCCATTTTTTAAGAGACAAGGTCTTGCTTTTGCTCAGGCAGGTCTTGAACTCCTGAGCTCAGGTAATCCACCCGCCTTAGCCTCCCAGAATGCTAGGATTACAGGTATGAGCCACTGCACCCAAGCTATGTTTTTATACTTTTTGAAATTGAACATTTTGCTGGGGATCTGAGGGGAATTAAGTCTCACATTTTTCTCTTTGTATCTAGATAATAAAAGGACCTCAAGAATCATTAGTCAAAATATTTGGCAATAAGGCAATGCAAACTAAAGCAAAAGCAGTGATAGATAATTTTGTTAAGAAACAAGAAGAAAAATATTATTCACACAGAGTTGGTAAGTAGGTTTTTCCACTGAAGCCCTTTAAAATGTTGTAAATGTCCTTCAGTGGTATAAGCCATTATACCTGATTTCCTTTCCTGATAGAAAGCATTAGGATCCACTCATAAATCTATAAATCTGCTCTTATCGATCTATAAATGTACTCTTATCAATCTTTTCTATGAAAGCCCAGGATAGTTTTTTCTTCAAATTAAAACTGCTTTGGCTCAGAGCCTGTGGCTCAAGTGGCTAAGGTGCCAGCCACATATACCTGAGCTGGCAGGTTCAAATCCAGCCCAGGCCCACCAAACAACAATGATGGCTGCAACCAAAAAACAACTGGGCATTATGGCAGGCGACTGTAGTCCCAGCTATTTAGGAGGCAGAGACAGGAGAACCTCTTGAGCCCAGGAGCTGGAGGTTGCTGTGAACTGTGACACCATGGCACTCTACCTAGGTAAATAGCTTGAGGCTCTGTCTCAAAAAAAAAAAAAAAAAAAAAAACCTGCTTAATACTTGATTAAGCCGAGCAGTTTTACTTTTCACAGGTAAATGACAATGAAATAACCTTTCTTTTAGGTTTTTTTTTTTAAGACAGTTTCACTATGTCACCCTTGGTAGAGTGCTGTGACATCACAGCTCACAGCAACTTCCAACTCTTGGGCTTAAGCGATTCTCTTGCCTCAGCCTCCCAAGTAGCTGGGACTACAGGTGCCTGCCATAGCACTCAGCTATTTTTTGGTTGCAGTTGTCACTGTTGTTTAGCTGGCCTGAGCTGGGCTCAGACCACTAGCCTCCATGTATGTGGCTGGCGCCATAACCACGGTACTATGGGTGCTGAGCTGAAATGACCTTTTAATGCACCTACTTTAATATTAGTGGTAAAGATTGGTCCTGGCCTCCTGACTCATCCTGGTTCATGACTGACTGAAAACTACTTACATTTTTGGTATTTGAAAAATCTCAGATCTGTATTAAAGAGGAAAAAAGTGGGCTTGGTGCCTGTGGCTCAAGTGGCTAAGGTGCCAGCCACATACACCTAAGGTGGCGGGTTCAAATCCAGCTTGGGCCCGGCCATGATGGCTGCAACCAAAAAATAGCCAGGCATTGTGGCAGGCGCCTGTAGTCCTAGCTACTTGGGAGGCGGAGGCAGGAGAATCGCTTGAGCCCAGGAATTGGGAGGTTGCTGTGATGCCACGGCACTCTACCCAGGGGGACAGCTTGAGGCTCTGTCTCCAAAAAAAAAAAAAAAGAGGAAAAAACCCATCATTGAACCATATCTAGAAGCAACACAGAAGTAGAACAGGGAGACGTGGGTTCAGATGGCAGCATTGCCTGTTAGTGTTTCTTGGGAAAAAACTTACTCCCTAAAGCCCCATTTCTGCATCTGTTACCCTGGGGCAATTTTGCATCACAGAACTATTGTGAGGATTAAGTAATGTGTACTGACAGCATTTCAGCACACACTAGACTCCCAGGCCAGTTTCCTTCCCTACTGCAATGAATTACATTTTTAGTTAAGTTAAATGATAACAAGACCCATGAAAAGGTCATGGCACTATTCTATGGAAACCCCAGATTTTGTATTTTAATCATTATCCTCTGGTTACTAGAAAATAGTAGGAAAAAACTAACCTGGTAAAATACTTTCAACAGATATTGTTGCATTCCAACCTTCTGTTGGAAGAGGTCGAGGCACTGATAACAATGTTGCTGCAGAAGACCGGCCTTTGATAGACTGGGATCAGATTAGAGAGGAAGGTTTGAAATGGGAAAAAAAAAAGTGGGCAGGTTAGTGCTGCATCTTAATATTTTATATCTGCCGTTTTTTATTGTTGGTAAAAGGTCTGTGCCTTATTTTTAAGAGACAAAATGTGTATCAAAAACAATTTTAAGTGATGCAGTTCTGTAGGTCATGATAATTTCTATGTTGTCTGCTGTGATTTATACTGTAAGTGTAAGATTAAATATACTTTGTCTTATTTGAGGTTACTCACTGCAATAGGTTAATAAAATGTTGATAAATGAAAAAGAAAATCAGGCCCCAGGGGAAATGTAAAGTGAATGAACATGGAAACTTTGAGCAAAACTTTAAATCACAGAAAGCATAATGGGGCTCGGCGCCTATAGCTCAACCGGCTAAGGCGCCAGCCACATACACCTAAGGTGGCGGGTTCAGATCCCCAGCCCGGACCCGCCAAACAACAATGACGGCTGCAACCAAAAAATAGCCGGGCGTTGTGGCGGGTGCCTGTGGTCCCAGCTACTTGGGAGGCTGAGGCAAGAGACTCGCTTGAGCCCAGGAGTTGGAGGTTGCTGTGAGCTGTACTGCCACAGCACTCTACCCAGGGGGACAGCTTGAGGCTCTGTCTCAAAAAAAAAAAAAAAATACTTCTCTCTATTTATTTGTATTTTATTTTCTGAGACAAGCCCAGGTTGGAAAGTGGTGGCTGTGCACATGTGGGATAATAGCTCACTGCAGCCTTGAACTCCTGGCCTCAGGTGATCTCCATTTTCAGCCTCTTGAATAACTGGGACTACAGGCACAAGCCACTGCTCATCTCTCTATTATAACATGCTAAGAAAATGATATCTGATAGATCCTCCCATTCAACTTATTTAAACAAATATTTATTCTGTACCTTAGCAAATGTTTCTGTCTCTTATTGCAGAAATACATTACAAATATGTATATTCTTTCTCTACAGGACAATCCTTTATACACAGACTGTCGGACGTGAAATCTTCCTTTTTTTACTACATTCGGTTGACTTAACAGGGTTTCAAGAACAGCATTCATAAATTTCCAGGTATGAGAAATTTTAATTCTTGATATTACGTCTCATCTAAATACGTAGATTAAAAGTAGAATTTTGTAATTATAGGTTAGCTATATCAAAGAATAGATTTATTGCTTAAAAATTCATTTTATAAAACATTCAGCATTCTCATCTTTTCGGCTAGGTCTCCTTATTTACTCATTGATAAATTTTTTCTCAATGATATCTTTTTTTTTTTTTTGATACAGAGTTTCATGTTGCCCTGGGTAGAGTGCCCTGGCATCATACCTCACAGCAAATACCTCACAGCAACCTCCAACTCTTGGGCTTAAGCGATTCTCTTGCCTCAGCCTCCCAAGTAGCTGGGACTACAGGTCCCTGCTACAACCCCGGCTATTTTTTTATTGCAGTTGTTTAGCTGGCCCAGGCTGAGTTCGAACCCACCACCCTCAGTGTATGTGGCCGGCGCCGTAACCACTGTGCTACAGATGCTGAGTCCTTTCTTTTTTTTTTTTTTCTTTTTTAGAGACAGAGTTTCACTTTGTTGCCCTAGGTAGAGTGCTGTGGCATCACAGATCACAACAACCTCCAACTCCTGGGCATAGGTGATTCTCTTGCCTCAGTCTCCTGCATAGCTGGGACTATAGGTGCCCACCATAACGCCCTGCTATTTTTTTGTTGCAGTTTGGCTGGGGCCGGGTTTGAACCCGCCACCCTCGGTATATGGGGCCAGCACCCTACCCACTGAGCCACAGGTGCTGCCCAGTTCCCAAGATGTATTAATGTTGAATTGTAACCCACATCTTGTGAGGCTGATAGTTAATATTTTACTCACTTACTTCATAAACTTAGAGTATATTTCTGAATATATTTATGATTCAAAGCTCAAAACATATTAAAAGGTAGGACCAGGCATAGTGGCTCACTAGCGCTTTGGGAGGCTGAGGCAGGTGGATTGTTGAGTTCAGGAGTTTGAGAGTAGCCTGAGTAAAAGGGAGACCCTGTCTCTACTAAAAATAGAAAAACTGAGGCAAGAGGATCACTTGAGCCCAAGAGTTGGAGGTTGCTATGAGCTATGATGCAATGACACTCTATCCAGGGCAACAGTTTGAGACTCTATCTCCAAAAACAAACAAACAAACAAAAAAAAAAAATATATATATATAAAGGTCTGCAGCATAAAGCCTCCCTCCCCTCCTTGTCTCCTGTTTCCTAGATCCCACTCCTTCCCTAATTGGCAATCACTGTTCTAGGTTTCTTATTAATGTTTCCAGAGCTTCTGACTATTTTTTCCCTTGTATGATATATATATTGCTTCACATTTTGCTTTCTTTAAAACTTAATTAAGGGCTCGGCGCCCGTGGCTCAAGTGCTAAGACAACAGCCCCGTACAAGCTGGCGGGTTTAAATTCAGCCTGGGGCCGCCAAACCACAGTGATGGCTGCAATCAAAAAAAAAAAATAGCCGAAGGACCCCTGTGGCGGGTTCCTGTAGTCTCAGCTACTTGGGAGGCAGAGGCAGGAGACTTGAACCCAGGAGTTGGAGGTTGCTGTGAGATGTGATGCCACCAACACTCTACCCAGGGTGACACCTTGAGGCTCTGTCTTAAAAAAAAAAAAAACTTAATTAAGTATTATAGCCATCCTTTTTACCAATAGAGCGTTTTTTCTTCCTTGAATCATATAAATTCACCCTGCCTCCTGTTATAGTTTTTGATTTCAGTGTTACTTGTTAGATCTGATCTCTTTTCTTTATTTAGGATTATTAGTTGTTTGCATTTCCTCCAGAGCCAAATCATCTATTGCCAGAGGCCTCTGATGGAATCATTTTAAAATAAGTTTGGGAATAAAGAAATGTTAGAAAAAACAAGGGGGGCCCAGCCCGGTGGCTCATGCCTATAATCCCAGCACTTGGGAGACCAAGGTGAGTGGATTCCCTGAGCTCATGAGTTCGAGACCAGCCTGAGCAAGAGCAAGACCCCCATCTCTAAAAAATAGGCAGGTGTTGTGGCAGCCACCTGTAGTCCCAGCTACTTGGTAAGGCATGAGAATTGCTTGAGCCCAAGAGTTTGAGGTTGCTGTGAGCAATGACATCAGGGTACTCTACCACTCGGTAAGGCATGAGAATTGCTTAAGCCCAAGAGTTTGAGGTTGCTGTGAGCTATGACACCAGGGTACTCTACCAAGGGCAAGGGCACCAAAGTGAGACTCTCAAAAAAAAAGAAGAAAAACAAGGGGGCAGGGTGGCGCCTGTGGCTCAGTGAGTAGGGTGCTGGCCCCATATACCGAAGGTGGCGGGTTCAAACCTGGCCCCGGCCAAACTGCAACAAAAAAATAGCCAGGAGTTGTGGCGGGCGCCTATAGTCCCAGCTACTTGGGAGGCTGAGGCAAGACAATCGCCTAAGCCCAGGAGTTGGACATTGCTGTGGGCTGTGTGACACCATGGCACTCTATGGAGGACGATAAAGTGAGACTCTGTCTCTACAAAAATATATAATAATAAAATAAAATAAAAAAGAAAAACAAGGGAGCAGGGGTAAGAGAGGAAAGATGCTCAGTGAAGAAGTGAAGAGAGGTTCCAAGACCTGACTCCCAGCCTTTCCTTGCAGCCTCGCCAATCCTCCATCCCACCAGAATCACAAACTCTCTGCTTTTCTCCATTTCTTTTTTTGGAGACAGAGCCTCAAGTTGTCACCCTGGGTAGAGTGCCGTGGCATCACAGCTCACAACAACCTCCAACTTCTGGGCTTAAGTGATTCTCTTGCCTCAGCCTCCCAAGTAGCTGGGACTACAGATACCCACCACAACACCCAGCTCTTGTTTGGTTGCAGCCATCGTTGTTGTTTGGCGAGCCCTAGGCTGGATTCAAACCCGCCAGCTCTGGTGTATAAGGCTGGTGGCTTAGCCACTTGAGCCACCAGTGCCAAGCCTGCTTCTCTCCTTTTTTAACCCTACAGATCCATTTCCTAGGGCTGACCCTTTTTACCTAAGGATAACTTACTTTAGACAGGGCCCTCTTCTCTAATCATCTTACCTGGAGAGACTAAAGTCAGAGGACTGAGTGCCATGGGACTTGGCACTCTCTCGAGTGAAATGACCTCTGAGACAAGGCATAAATAAAAGAGGATGGCGGCCCCATCTCACTTCTTATTTAATTAGTGTTATTGATGCTGGTGCCATATTTTCACATTACGCACAATCGGTGCTGACATGCCAGCAAGGTCAGGTTTGCAGTTGCAGATTTGAAACCATGGGCACAGTGAGCAAACTGCACCCTCTTGCTGGTCCTGAGGACATTGCAGTATTCGAGTGGTGAGTAGTGACAGCACTCTGAAAAGGACACACCAGATTTCTAGGATTTCTTTACCCCAGGGTCACAAATGACTTTCTTGCTTTGAATAGTTCTTACTCCCTAGAAAACAGTGCCCCCATAACAATTCATTCCTAAGAATTCTAGAAAACTGGCATTTAACTGTCTTTATTCCATCCCAGTGCCAAGCTCTTTACTGATTTCTAGTATGATGGATATGTTAGAATGTTCATTTTACAAGCTTGTGATGCAATCATTATTTCCTTTGGCCACTTTAAGTCTGGGGCTGTATTAGCTAAGTGGAGATGTAACACAGATGTCTGAGTAGCTGAGGCAAATTGCCTGTTTTTGACAGAATTACTCAGAAGCAGAATGCAATTTCTTTTCTATCTGCTCTTTTCTGGATGTAGCTGACAAATTCTCTACCTCTAACTAGCCTTTGATCTACAGCTCATTTCTCTGTCTCTCATCTCTCCACATCCAGAGAACACTAAATATTATAAGTATTCATGTTCATCAGCAGAGTATACCTAAAACAATTAATATACACAGTGGAAACAATGGTTTCTGTCAGTTTAAGAGTATCTATAAAGAGAAACCCAACATCTTATGCTGGCATCTCATAATATAACTTATTTCAGGATATTATTGTAAGAAATATGAACATACGTAGTATATCATTTGACTACAACAACATAGTTTAAAAGTGTTGAAGTTGGAACGGTCCTCAGAGATCAGTCTGACCTCAAACTATATGCATACTGAACAATGACAGTCTGCCTCTGCTCCAGCAGTAACCTAGACCTTGCTATTTGCATGGGTGTCAATTCTCTTGTTGAACAGTTTAACTCAATATTTCTTTCTTTTTGTATGTTTTTATTTTTTGAGACAGAATCTCACTCTGTTGGCCCAGATTAGAGTGCTATGGTGTCATAGCTCACAGCAATCTCAAACTTCTAGGCTCAAGTGATCCTCTTGCCTCAGCCTCTCCAGTAGCTGGGACTACAGGCAGGCATCATGACACCCCCATTAATTTTTCTTTTCTTTTTTTCTTTTTTTTTTGAGACAGAGTCTCAATAACCCTGGGGTTGAGTGCCCTGGAGTCACAGCTCACAGCAACCTCAAACTCTTGGGCTCAAGCAGTTCTCTTGCTCAGCCTGGGAGCAAGAGAACTGCAGGCACCAGCCACAACACCCAGCTACTTTTAGAGATGGCGGTCTCACTCTTGCTCATGCTGGTCTCTAACCTGTGAGCTCAGGCAGTCCACCTGGCTCAGCCTCCCAGAGTGCTGGGATTATAGGCATGAGCCACTGAGCCCAGCCTTTTTTTTTTTTTTTTGAGACAATCTTACTTGGTCACTCTCAGTAGAGTGCTGTGGCATCATAGCTCACCACAACCTCAAACTCTTAGACTGAAGTGCTCCTCTTGCCTTAGCCTCCTAAGTAGCTGGGACTACAGGCACCCACCACAATGCTCAGCTATTTTTTAGAGACAGGGGTCTCTTTCTGGCTCAGGCTGGTCTCGAACTTGTGAGCTCAGGCCATCCATCCTCCTTGGCCTCCCAAGTCTTGGGATTATAAGTGTTAGCCACCATGCCTGGCCTGGAGTTTTTATATATATATTTCTTTTTCTTTTTTTTTTTTTTGCAGTTATTGGCCAGGGCTGGGTTTGAACCCACCACCTCTGGCATATGGGGCTGGTGCCCTACTTCTTTGAGCCACAGGCGCTGCCCAGTTAATATATTTTTAATGGAAACCATTGGTTCCACTGTATTTAATAATTGTTTTAGCAGGCTTTTTTTTTTTTTTTTTTTGAGACAGAGCCTCAAAAAAAACTCACTGGGGTTGAGTGCCATGGCATCATGCTCACAGCAACCTCCATCTCCTGGGCTGAAGCGAGTCTCCTGCCTCAGCCTCCCAAGTAGCTGGGACCACAGGCGCCCGCCACAACACCTGGCTATTTTTTGGTTGTAGCCGTCATTGTTATTTGACAGAGCCGGGCTGGATTCGAACCCGCCACCTTAAGTGTATGTGGCTGGCGCCTTAGTACTTGAGCCACAGGCGCCGAGCCTGTTTTAGCAATTAATAACTGCTCAGCCTGGTCAAAACACCCCAAGGAGAACAGGCTTGCCAGATTGTGTGTTTCTGCGTACCAGAGGCCTCACTAATCTGTTTATCTGGGCCACATTAATCTCTTTTTCTAGACTGCACTCACTTCCTTGCATTATTTCATGTTCTGCCACATAATTTTGACCCCTAATGACTTACTATAAGTGTGTAAGTGTTAAGGCTAAAGCTACTACAAAACTGCTAAACAAAACTAATATTTGGGGTGTTAAAAATGGATATTTCACAGTGGCTTGAGCTAGGGAAATGCCTTAAAAGAAACTGGGTGGCTGTTAATTAGAGATTGAGGGAAGACTTCTGACATCATGAAAGGTATCATAAAAGTTATCATAGCCTGGGAAGAAATGCCAACTATCTGAAAGTTGAGAGAAACTTTCTGGAGGCCAGCCAGGACTTTAAGGGCTATGAAGGAATCAAACAGCTGCCAACATAACAACATCAGAAACTTTGCTTCAGTGATATAATGATCCTAATTGCTCTGAGTCTGTTAATGTTCCCATTTATAAAAATGTATTCTCCCTGTTAAATATCCTTGCATGGGCTATATTTACAGCCTCGGATAGTGTCACAAATTAGGAATAAATAACTCTTCGTTACAAATGTTAGAAATCCAGCTTAAATTTAAGCAGAAAAGGAAATTTATTGACTCATAGCCACGCCTGGGTCCAGGAATTAAAATAACAGAAAAGAGGAAGGCCCCTGTGGCTCAGTGAGTAGGGCGCCGGCCCCATATACTAAGGGTGGAGGGTTTGAACCTGGCTTCAGCCGAACTGCAACAAAAAATAGCTGGGCAGTGTGGTGGGCATCTATAGTCCCAGCTATTCGGGAGGCTGAGGCAAGAGAATCGCCTAAGCCCAAGAGCTGGAGGTTGCTGTGAGCTGTGACAAAACAGCACTCTACAGAGGGCAACAAAATAACACTCTATCTCTAAAAAAGAAATAATAGGCTTGGCGCCTATGGCTCAAGTGGCTAAGGTGCCAGCCACATACACCTAAGGTGGCAGGTTCGAATCCAGCCTGGGCCCACCAAACAACAATGACGGCTACAACCAAAAAAATAGCCAGGTGTTGTGGTGGGCGCCTGTGGTCCCAACTACTTGGGAGGCTGAGGCAGGAGACTTGCTTGAGCCCAGGAGTTGGAAGTTGCTGTGAGCTGTGATGCCACGGCACTCTACCCAGGGGACAGCTTGAGGCTGTGTCTCAAAAAAAAATATTAAAAGGAAATAATAATAACAACAGAAAAGCAATTTTTCAACTCAGTGCCTGTAGCTCAGTGAGTAGGGTGCCAGCCACATACACCAAGGCTGGCGGGTTTGAGGCTGGCCTAGGCCTGTTAAACAGCAATGACAACTACAACCAAAAAATAGCTGGGTGTTGTGGTGGTTGCCGGTAGTCCCAGCTAGTCAGGAGGCTGAGGCAAGAGAATCACTTAAGCCCAAGAGTTGGAGGTTGCTGTGAGCTGTGACACCACGGCACTCTACCTAGTGTGACACAGTGAGACTCTGTCTCAAAAAAAGAAAAATAAATTTTTTTCAACATGTGAATTTTTGGGGAAAAAAATGACATCACTAAGACTCTTCTGTAAATGGTTTTGTCTGGCTTTCTTACATGTAGCATTGCTCCTAAATGGGCTTCTCACCATTGAAGATTACCTTTTGCAGCTCTAGGCATTGAGATTCTTAAGGCATGGACTGTCATTTAGTGAGACTTCATTCTCTTGCTTCCATGACACACCACCCCAACAAGGACCCAGATGGAGCAGTCTGAGTCATGTGCCCATCCCTGTGGTCGGGTAGAGGTGGCCATGGGATGAACGTATCACCAGACTGTAAGGGGCAGTTCCCAAGGTTCAGACAATATGACCAAATTATGGGGGCAGTTCCCAAAAGAAAGAGAAGAATTCCATGTCGAGGAAGGGAATAGGATGTGGGGCAGGCAGAAGGCCACAGAGGTCCCCTTCAGTGATAGAAATGGAAGAGGTTCGTGTGAAAGGACCTCTGAGATATCATGGGTAAAATGACATCACACCTGTGATTTTAGTTTTTTTTCCTCGTAGAGACAGAGTCTCATTTTCTCGCCCTCGGTAGACTGCTGTGATATCACACAGCTCACAGCAACCTCCAACTCCTGGGCTTAGGCGATTCTCTTGCCTCAGCCTCCTGAGTAGCTGGGACTACAGGTGCCCACCACAACGCCTGGCTATTTTTTTGTTGCAGTTTGGCTGGAGCCACTACCCTCAGTATATGGGGCCGGCGCCCTACTCACTGAGGCACAGGCGCTGCCCGTGATTTTAGTTTTAAATATTCTGTGGGGGAAAGTAGAGGCAGAAGACACCAAATTAACAAAATTGATCAATGTTAAAACTGAGTGAAAAGCATGTGAGCATTCTTTATATTATCTCTGATTTGGTGAGTGTTTAAACATTTGCTTGAAGAAGTAAATGACTGGCTTGGTGACTATGGCTTTAGTGTTTAGGGCTCCAACCACATACACCGGAGCTGGTGGGTTCAATCCTGGCCCAGGCCTGCCAAACAACAGTGACAACCTCAACAAAATAATAGCCAGGTGTTGTGGTGGGCGCTTGTAGTCCCAGCTACTTGGGAGGCTGAGGCAAGAGAATCGCTTAAGCCCAAGAGTTTGAGAATGCTGTGAGCTGTGACGCCATGGCCTACTGAGGGTAACATAGTGAGACTCTGTCTCCAAAAAAAAGTTAATGACAGCCTGGCACAATGGCGCACTCTGGGAGGCCAAGGCGGGTGGATTGCTTGAGCTCAAGAGTTTGAGACCAGGCTGAGTAAGAGCAAGACCCCCTCTTTACTAAAAATAGAAAGACTAGCTGGGCATGGTGGCAAATGCCGGTAGTCCCAGCCACTCAGGAGGCTGAGGTAAGAGGATTGCTCGAGCCCAAGAATTTGAGGTTACTATGAGCTGCAATGATGCCACGGCACTCTACCCAGGGCAACAGGATGAAACTCAGTCTCAAAAAGAAAGAAATTAATGACAAAACCAACACAACAGTAGCAGCAACAAAATAAATGGAGTTTTTAATTGACTATGATTGTTTACAAGAGAGATGCAGAGAGGGAAGATTACATGTCATTATCCAGAGAGGGAAGTCCCAGGATAGATCTTTTACTTAAGACAGATGATTTATCTATATTTGGTGCTAGAAACATTATCAGTCAAGGTCTACTCAGATATTTCAGAGAGAGGGCATTTAATATATGAAATCTGTTCCGGAAATCTAAGAAGGACTAGAACAGCAATAGGGAAAAAAGAGAGGTTCTTGGGGAGCTGGAAGGAGAAGGATTCTAATCATAGATCAGAAGCTGCTGTGTCCCTAAGCTGGAGCCCACAGTGTACCTTGGCTGCTGTCACAATCAGTTATAGATCAACCAAGGAGGTGCCACTGCCATAAGAGGTGGAGAGGCTACTGGAGTCCTTATAACCCACCCTGGCCGCCATAACCAGCAGCTGCCAGCAATGGCTGCATTCCATGGCCAAAGTAGGAAACTTCCTTTTCTTTCTTTCTTTTTTTTTCCTTTCCTTTTTTTGATGGCCTTTTAGTGGCTCCTATTGAGAAGACCTAACAGGAAGCCAGCTGGCCAGGAAGGGAGCCTGGGAAATGTCATTTGCAGAATTCTAGTTCCACCAGTAGAGAATAGTAGGCCAGGTGTGTGGAGCTGAGAGGCAGCAGGTAAATGAACAGCATAGTCTACTCTTTTGGATACTTGGCATCTGCATCCGACGTTCTTACTTAAAATTCTAAACAGTAATAGATTCGTAAGTCTGCCTTCCAGAATGCTACTATCCCCCAAAAGGATGATGTTAATTCCTCTTTTGGGTCAATCATAATTCAGTTCCATGGAACCATTTGATGTTTCCGTGGTGGAAACATTTTTTTTTTTTTTTGAGACAGAGTTTCACTTTGTTGCCCTCGGTAGAGTGCTGTGGTATCAAAGCTCACAGCAACCTCCAACTCCTGAGTTTACGTAATTCTCTTGCCTCAGCCTCCCGAGTAGCTGGGACTACAGGCACCCACCACAATGGCCGGCTATTTTTTGTTGTAGTTTGGCTGGGGCTGGGTTCGAACCTGCCACCCTCAGTATATGGGGCCAGCACCCTACCCACTGAGCCATAACCGCCACCCAATTTTCTCCCTTTTGATAAAAGACAACTCTATCCTTCCCGCACTTGAGCCATAAACCTTGGAGTTATCCTTGATTTTTCTCTTTCTCCTCCCTGCCCTGTGTGTATTACCTAGTTATGGTTCTGTGTGTGTATGTGTGCGCTGTAATTGCCTTTAACTTTCTATCCACCCAGATCTTTTCATTTGGCACCTTAAAAGTCACTCTTCATCCTATCTTGAAATTATATCTTCTTTCTCAATACTGAAATACATAGCACCAGGAATTTAGCAGCCACCTTGAGGGTATTTTACATTAGGGAATAAGTCTTTTGAGTCAGAGTCTCAAGCTGTCACCCTGGGTAGAGTGCTGTGGCATCACAGCTCACAGCAACCTCAAACTCTTGGGCTTGGCTCGGCGCCTATAGCTCAACCGGCTAAGGCGTCAGCCACGTACACCTAAGGTGGCAGGTTTGAATCCCCAGCCCAGACCCTCCAAACAACAATGACGGCTGCAACCAAAAAATAGCCGGGCGTTGTGGCGGGCGCCTGTGGTCCCAGCTACTTGGGAGGCAGAGGCAGGAGACTCGCTTGAGCCCAGGAGCTGGAGGTTGCTGTGAGCTGTAATGCCACGGCACTCTACCCAGGGGGACAGCTTGAGGCTCTGTCTCAAAAAATAAAAAAATAAAAAAATAAAAATAAAACAGAAAGCTAGTAGTTCACACCTGTAGTCCTAGCACTCTGGGAGGCTGAGGAGGGAGGATCCCTTGAGCCTAGGAGTTCAGGACCAGCCTGAGCAAGGGTGAGACCCTGTCTCTACTAAAATAGAAATTAACTGAACATGGTGGTGGGTGCCTATAGTCCTAGCTACTGGGGAGGCTGCGGCAAGAGGATCACTTGAGCCAGGAGTTTGAGGTGGCTGTGAGCTAGGCTGAGGCCATTGCACTCTAGTCAAGGCCACAGAATAAGAGAATGCTTATCTAAAAAAAAAAAAAAAAAAGGTGGGAGGGAGGGCTTCTCATTAGGCCTGGTATAGTGGCTCACATCTGTAATCTTAGCACTTTGGGAGGTTGAGGTGGGAGGATCACGTGAGCCCAGGAGTTTGAGGTTGCAGTAAGCTATGATGATGCCACTGCAGTAGCCCAGGAGACAAGAGTTGAGACCCTATCCCAAAACGTTTAAAATATGTATATACACATACATACATACACATACACGAGATCAGCTTTCCTTTTTTCTTTTTCTTTTTTTTTTTGAGACAGGGTCAGTATGTTGCCCTTGGTAGAGTGCTGTGGCATCACAGCTCACAGCAACCTCCAACTCTTGGGCTTAAGTGGTTCTCTTGCCTCTTGCCTCAGCCTCCCAAGTAGCGGGGACTACAGATGTCCACCACAACACCGAACTATTTTTTGTTGCAGTTGTCATTGTTTGGCTGGCCCAGGCCGGGTTCTAACCCGCCACCCTTGGTGTAGATGGCTGGCACCATAACCACTGTGCCACAGATACCGAGCCTCAGCTTTCCATTTTGACACTTGGAAACATCCAAGGGTTCATCTTTTGTTAAAGTTTAACATCTTATCTCTAAAACAATTCATATTTTGGAAAGAAAGACGTTTTTATTTTACGAACAGCCCCTAGGGGCTCTGTTTTGCTATAATCTTTACCTCTCTGAGAGTATCATGAACAGGATTGAGAAAATAAGCCAGGCAGACTCTTTCAGAAGCTGAAGGTGAATGGCTTGCGTTGTGAAGTTGTTACGCAAGAGGTGCCCTTGGACCTCTCCTGGGTGGCTGTGGAGCTGAAGCAGAGCTTATTAATGTGGGTGGCCTTCACTGTCCTCCCCACTGGGATCTCTAGATTGGCCCTGCAGATGTTTCCCTGGCCTCATCATGTTCTCTTGGGCTTTTAAAAGGACAACATCTATGCATTTCTTAGCTCCCTTTGTGTTAGCAAAGTTTGTCCTTCCACTTTCCTTTGGCAATTTTAGCAAAAACCCTCAGTGCAAAATGGACTACAAAATACTGGCCAAGAAGGCAGCTGGAAAATCCCCAGATCTGGCTGTTGTGTGCTGAAATCCCAGCCCCCTTCTTATCCATGACATGCATATCAATTCAGGTGCCCTTGAGAAGTCTTAACATTCAGGAAAGCACAGCCTACTCCTTGAACCCTCGTTCTGAGCCTCATTCGGGACAGCGCATGACAAGGACGAGTAGTCCTATTCTAGCCAGTTAAAGGTGGACAGAAGTTTTAAAAGTAATGGAGCCAGTTCCTTGGATTGTATCCAGGGGTATTGCCTTGGAAAGGAATTGAGTCAGCAGTAGGAAGGCGAAGACAAGATCCAAGTAAAGCCTGGTCCCCGACTACCCCCAAGAACTAAGATGAAGATTGACTAACTCTGGTCAAGATTTCTGTAAGTATTAAATATCTATTATATGCTTTTTGGCCTAGTTAATGAGTACATAAAAGGAAAACAAAATAGCTTCCTATGCCCAGGGTTCCCATTAAAGGGAGAAGAAATAGCATGCAGAAAAATTGGACTGTAGTGAGGTGCTAGAAAGAGTACACTGCTTGGCTAGGGCAGCAGATTAAGGAAAGATATTTTTGTTCCCTGCCTGCAATTTAATCGTAGTAGGAGGGTGGGGTGCTGGTGTTCTCTGCCTGTTTACTTTGGGCAGAGCGGGGATCTCATTTGTTTGGGGGCCGCTGTTTGATAGCTTGTGCGATCCAGCAGTCCCTCTACTTCACCTTCTCTGACTCCTGGTTAGCGCTTGAATGTCTCTCCTTCCACCCTGGCCTGCTCTGACGGGCCTAGGCCGATAATGATGACATAATTCAGAAAATGCAATCACCAGTAATCATGTCCAGGGTGATACTAAACATTTCCTGGAGACTTAGCATGGGTCTGCGGAAACTACGGCTCTCCCCACTGCCTCAGCTTTCCCTAGCAAGTTATGTCTCATGTTGCCAAAATGTGGACTCTGGACCTGCAGTGTTGACATGGCCTGGGACTGGTTAGAAATGTAGATTCTGGCATCCCTCCTCAGACCTACTTACTGGGAACAGACCTGCAGACTGGCCCTGGCATTTATATTTTAGTATTCGGGCACACCTAATCGGAGCTGAACATCTCATTCAAATCTGACAGCATAGCATTCTTCTAGCAAACTGCAAATTCACCCTACGCTGCTGGTTAATTAACATGGAATCGAGGTAATGGAGTCCCTCTATCCCAAGTCTAGGGGAGGAGAGCAGAGTAAGAGTGGCTGTAAGACTGAGAAATCCGGGCGGCTCCTGTGGCTCAAAAGGGTAGGGCGCTGGTCCCACATGCTGGAGGTGGTGGGTTCAAACCCAGCCCCGGCCAAAAATGGCAAAAAATAAATAAAGCTTTAAAAAAAAAAAAAAGAGTTCTTAATAATCACGTAGTTAAAAAAAAAAAAAAAAGACTGAGGAAATCCCTTGTGCGCTCCCTGTCCCAGTCACTCTCACCCGTGCACACTGACCTACCCTCACCACACCCTGCTCCACTCCCCACCCTGCCCCACCAGCTCTCTCCCCCAGTGCCTGCTTCCTCTGTGCCAGCTTCTGGGCTGTCACGTGTTTTTTGGAGTTTTAACAACAGACCAGCTATGTCCCTGCACCATGTGCATACTACGGTCATGTCAAGGCCCCCACTGCTTTTTAACAAACTCTTGTCTCTGACATCTCCCCCAGCTGCTGCTGCAATGGATTCAACTAGGATCAGCGGCTCACACTTGGCTTTGCCCTAGACCAGTGTTTTTCAACCTGTTTCATCTCATGGCACACTTGAATCTATAGTTGAACTTCTGTGGCACGCTTAAATTTGTTGATCAGGAAAAAAAGACTGGGCACGGTGGCTCACACCTATAATCCTAGCACTCTGGGAGGCCTAGGCGGATGGATTGCCTGAGCTCACGAGTTCGAGATCACCCTGAGCAAGAGTGAGATCACATCTCTAAAAAGAAAAAAAATAGCCAGGTATTGTGGCAGGCGCTTGTAGTCCCAGCTACTTGGGAGGCTGAGGCAAGAGAATCACTTGAGCCCAAGAGTTTGAGATTGCTGTGAGCTGTGATACCATAGCACTCTACTGAGGGCGACAAGTGAAACTCTGTCTCAAAAAAAAAAAAAAATGTTAAAGGCTCAGTGCCTGTGGCTCAAGCAGCTAAGGTGCCAGCCACATACACCTAAGGTGGTGGGTTCGAATCCCCAGCCTGGGCCCACCAAACAACAATGATGGCTACAACCAAAAAATGGCCAGGCATTGTGGCGGGTGCCTGTGGTCCCAGCTACTTGGGAGGCTGAGACAGGAGACTTGCTTGAACCCAGGAGTTAGAGGTTGCTGTGAGCTGTGATGCCATGGCACTCTACCCAGGGGGATAGCTTGAGGCTCCATCTAAAAAAAAAATTTTTTTTTTAAAATAAAAGGCTCAGCACCCGTACCACAGTGGATATGGCACCAGCCACATAAACTAGGGTTTGAACACGACCCAGGCCTGCTAAACAACAATGACGACAACCACAAAAAAATAGCTGGGCATTGTGGCAGGTGCCTGTAGTCCCCAGCTACTTGGGAGGTTGAGGCAAGAGAATCCCAAGAGTTGGAGATTGCTGTGAGCTGTGATGCCATGGCACTCTTCCAAGGGCAACATAGTGAGACTCTGTCTCCAAAAAAAAAAAAAAAAAAAAAAGATGAATATAAATTCTAGCACTCTGGGAGACCAGGGTGGGTAGATTGCTTGAGCTCAGCAGTTTGAGACCAGCCTGAGCAAGAGCTGTACCGTCACTACTAAAAATGGAAAAACTAGCTGGGTGTTTTGGCTGCCTAGTCCCAGCTACTTGGGAAGCTAAGCCAGGAGTTTGAGGTGAGCTCTGAGCATAGGAGTTTGAAGTTGCTGTGAACTATGATGATGCCCGAACACTCTACCAAGGGTAACAGAGTCAGACCATGTGTAGAAATTATATATATATATACATAAATATACACATACACAAAAAACACACACATATATATAGGTTCTCCATAAAGTTCATGTGCAATTTTAAATTGCATACTATTTTAAATTGCACTTGAACTTTATGGCCACTCTGTATACATACATATACACAAACACACACCCCTACTATGCTTTGAACATCTCCCCAAAATAATTCAATTAATGATCTTTAAAAATTTTTGCAGCACACCTAAGATCCTCTCACGGCACAGTGGTTGAAAATCACTGCCCTAGACCAAGGTCATCAATCTGAACTGCCCATTAAGAGTTCTCTGGTCTTAACAAAAAGTCGCCCCCAGAGGTTCTGTTTTATTGTAACCGGTCTGGGGTGTGCAGCCTGAGTCTCGGGATGTTTTATGCTCCCAGGTAGTTGCATTGTGTAGTCAGGGTTGGGTGCCACTGTCCAGTGGCTATGGCTAGGAGATCTGAATGTCACACGGGGGAGTCATGTTAGGATCTGATTCTGGGTCTTTAGGGTCTTTAGATCTGGAGGCCCCAGACTGTGCATTTCTGACGAGCTTCCAGATGCGCCAGTCCACACTTGGAGAGTGGTAATGCCACAGGCCCATCCTTGCTGATGGCTTTACGTTGTTATTTAAAGAGGGAGGCCACTTTGTATTTTCCTCTTTTATCTACTTTTCCAAATCTGTACTTTTTGCCCTGCCAGTAACGTCCCTCCTGCCCTGAAGCTTGTTCACCTGTGCTTTAGATTCCGACCTTTCCTATCTCCCTGCACATCTGAACAACTGAAGCCCTTCAGCTATCCTGTGCTTTTCCTTGGATTCTCCCTCCCTGGAGCTGTCACTCTGCTTTCCTCTGTGTCAGTACTACATACAGGAACTCACAGAGGACCATGGGAAATAATAAACAAGACAGGGGTCTCCTCTCCCTTCACCCAAACCCCTTAAAATAGAACCTGCATTTTTCATGCTGCTATCCTGCAATTTGGATCCCGTCTTTCTTTCTAGGAGTCTCGGCAGACTCATGGCACAGCCTCTATTCCCTGTGGGGGACTGACCCTCTCTGGACACCACATTCTTGTGGTTCTCCATTCTCTGAAGGCAAAGGAAGGCTGGCCTTTTCCTTCTCTTTCTAATGCCCCTCCCTCTGGGTGATTTCACTTTTACCTGCAACCTCTTTCCTCACTCTGCAGAATCACATTCCTATCTTTAATGCAGACTTTCTTGTCCGTGCTCTGGGCACCCTTTCTAAATTCTTCCTGGATATTGCCATCTACATGTTCTGCTGCCAGTGTTTTGTGCTATGTAGTTTTGGCCCCTGTTTTAAATTTTTTGTTACCAAAATGATTTACAATTTAATTTCCAGACGTCTTTGTTTCCTATAGCTTGCCTAATGTTTTTAAGTTCTTTCTTTTCTTTTCTTTTGAGACAAAGTCACTTTTCACCCTGGGTAGAGTGCCATCACATTGTCATAACTCATAGCAACATCAAACTCCAGGGCGCCAGTGATCCTCTTACCACAGCCTTTCACGTAACTGGGACTACAGTCACCTGCCACAATGCCTGGCTAGTTTTTCTATTTTTAGTAGAGATAGGGTCTTGCTCTTGCTGAGGCTGGTCTTGAACCCCTGAGCTCAAGCAATCCACTCGCTTCATTCTGTCTCGCTCTGTGGTCCAGGCTAGAGTGCAATGGTGTCATCACAGCTCACTGCAACCTCAAATCCCTGGGCTCCAGTGATCCTCCTGCCTCAGCCTCTGGAGTAGCTGGGAATAGAGGTGCCCACCACCATGCCTAGCTAATTTTTCTATTTTTATTAGAGACAGGGTCTTCGCTGGTCCTGAATTTCTGAGCTCAAACAATCTCCCAAAGTGCTGGGATTTACAGGTGTTAGCCACTACAACTGGCCTTAAATCTTTTCTTAACCACTTGATTTTACTGCACGTTAACGCTGAATCCCCCCTCCCAAGTGCCATCCATTTATGTTTAAATGCAACCTTACTAGCTTCATTGCTCACCTGGCTTTCTTGGTTTTTTATTGTGGTAAAATATACATAATAGAAAATTAACTATTTTAAGTATGTATTTTGGTGGGGGGGTTTGTTGTTTTTTGTTTCTGTTTTTGTACACAGAGTCTCCAGCTGTTGCTGGGTAGAGTGCCATGGTGTAATAGCTCACAGCAACCTCAAACTCTTGGGCTCAAGTTTTTCTATTTTTAGTAGATGCAGGATCTCGCTGTTGCTCAGACTGGTCTTGAACTTGTAAGCTCAAGTAAATCACCCACCTCAACCTCCCAGAGTGCTAGGATTACAGGTGTGAGTTACCGTACCAGGCCTATTTTGGTGGCATTAACTACATTCATGTTTATGTGCAACTATCACCAGCCTCCATCTCCAGAACACTCCGATACTCCCACTGAAACTTCATCCAGGGCTCGGCGCCTATAGCTCAACCAGCTAAGGCGCCAGCCACGTACACCTAAGGTGGCGGGTTCGAATCCCCAGCCCGGACCC
>CAUYTI010046073.1:0-38916 GCA_963575145.1 Galago senegalensis
CATTATTACTATCATGGGGTACAGTGTACTGTTTCTCTATACAATTTTAAGTACTTTCATCCAACTGGTTAACATAGCCTTCATGTCTTTTTCTTAGTTATTGTGTTAAGACATTTATATTCTACATTTAGAGAGATTCATATGTACCATTATAAGATGAACCATAGGTGTGATCCTGCCAATCACCCTCCCTCCACCCACCTGCCCCCCACTTCTCCTCTCTCCCCATGTTCCTAGGCTAAAATTGGTTTATAGCTTTCTTATGAAAGCTGCAAATTAGTTTCATAGTAGGGCTGAGTACACTGGATACTTTTTCTTCTATACTTGGGATACTTTGCTAAGAAGAATATTTTCCAGCTCTACCCATATAAACATTAAGGGGGTAAAGTCTCCATCTTTCTTAATGGCTGTATAGTATTCCATGGTGTACATATACCACAATTTATTGTTCCATTCGTGGATTGATGGGCTCTTGGGCTTCTTCCATGACCTGGCAATTATGAATTGGGCTGCAATGAATATTCTTATACAGATATCTTTATTGTAGTGTGATTTTTGGTCTTCTGGATATATACCTAATAGAGTAATTATGGGATCAAATGGCAGGTCTATTTTTAGTTCTTTAAGTATTCCAGATGTCTTTCCAAAAGGAAAGTATTAGTTGGCAATCCTACTAGCAGTGTAGAAGTGTTCCCTTTCCTCCACATCCACTCTAGCATCTGTGATTTTGTGATTTTGTGATATGGGCTAATCTTACTGGTGTTAGATGTGAGTAGTTTTGATTTGCGTTTCTCTGATAATTAAGGATGATGAGCATTTTTTCATTTGTTTGTAGGACATATGCCTGTCTTCTTCAGAGAAATTTTTCTTCAAGTTCTTTGCCCACCCTGAGAGGGGATGACTTTTTCTCTTCTTGCTAACACATTTGAGTTCTCTGTGGATTCGAGTTATTAAACCTTTGTCAGAGACATAACCTGTAAATATCTTCTCCCATTCTGAGGGCTGTCTACTTGCTTTACTTATTGTGATCTTGGGTATGCAGATGCTTTTCAGTTTGATCAGGTCCCAATAGTGTATTTTTGAAATTTATTCAAATGCCTGGGGGATCTTCTTCATAAACTTTTCACCCAGGCCGATTTCTTCAAGTGTTTTCCCTATACTTTCTTCTAGTATTTTTATAGTTTCAAGTCTTAAGTTTAAATCTTTAATCTAGTGAGAGTCAATCTTAGTTAGTGGTGAAAGGTGTGAATCCAGTATCAGTCTTCTGCAGGTTGCCAGCCAGTTCTCCCAGCACCATTTGTTAAATAGGGAGTCTTTTTCCCACTCAATGTTTTAATTGGCTTGTCAAAGATCATATACAGTAAGTAGCTTGGTTCATCTCTTGGTTCTCTATTCTGTTCCATCCATCTACCTCTCTGTTTTTGTGCCAATGCCATGCTGTTTTGATCACTATGGATTTATAGTATAGTCTGATATCTGGTAGCATGATTCTTCCTGCTTTGTTTTTATTTCTGAGTTGGCTATTTGAGGTTTTTTCTGATTCCATATAAAATGAAGTATTATTTTTTCAAGATCTTTAAAGTATGACAATGGAAATTTAATAGGGATTGCATTAAAATTATATATTGCTTTGGGGAGTATGGACATTTTACCAATGTTAATTCTTCCCAGCCATGAGCATGGTATGTTTTTCCATTTGTTAACATTTTCAGCTATTTCTTTTCTTAGAGTTTCATAGTTCTCTTTATAAAGGTCTTTCACATCATTTCTTAGGTAAAATCCCAGACATTTAATCCTCTTTGTCACTATTGTAAACAGAATAGAGTTCTTGACTATTTTTTTCAGCTTGACTGTTGTTGGTATATATAAAGGCTACCAATTTATGAGTGTTGATTTTGTAACCTGAGACACAGCTGTATTCCTTGATTACTTCTGAGAGTTTTGTCATAGAATTCCTGGTATTTTCTAGGTATACAATCATGTCATCTGATCCCATAAGGATATCCTTGATTGCCTTTTCTTCCCTAATTGCGATGGCTAAAACTTCCATTACAATGTTAAAGAGCAATGGAGACAATGGACAACCTTGCCTGGTTCCTTATCTGAATGGAAATGATTTCAATTTAACTCCATTCAGTATGATATTGGCTGTGGGTTTGCTGTAGATGGCCTCTATCAATGTGAGAAATGTCCCTTCTATGTCAATTTCCTTATGTGTTCTGATCATGAAAGGATGCTGGATGTTATTAAAAGTTTTTTCTGCATCAATTGAGAGAATCATATGGTCTTTGATTTTTAATTTATTAATGTGATGAATTACGTTTATAGATTTATGTATATTGAACCATCCTTGAGATCCTGGGATAAAATGCACTTCATTGTGGTGTATAATTTGTTTGATGTGTTGCTCGATTCTGTTTGTTAGGATTTTGTTGAATATTTTCACATCAATAATCATTAGTGATATTGGTCTGTACTTTTCTTTATTAAGTCTTTTCCTGGTTTGGGGATGAAAGTGATGTTGGCTTCATAGAATGTGTTGGCTAGTATTCCATCTTTTTCTATATTTTGGAAAAGGTTAAGTAGTATAGGTGCTAGTTCCGCTTTAAAGGTTTGGTAGAATTCTGATGTGAAGCCATCTGGTCCCAGGCTCTTCTTTTTAGGGAGATTTTGTATAGTTGATGGTATTTCAGAACTTGATATAGGCCTGTTCAACATTTCCACTTCATTCTGGCTAAGTCTTGGGAGGTGGCATGCTTCCAAGTATTGGTCAATTTCCTTCAGATTGTTATATTTCTGGGAATAAAGTTTCTTGTAATATTCATTGAGGATTTTTTGAATTTCTAAGGGATCTGTTGTTATTTCATCTTTACCATTCCTGATTGATGAGATTAAAGATTTTACTCTTTTTTTCTTGGTTAGGTTGGCCAAAGGTTTGTCTATCTTACTGACCTTTTCAAAAAACCAACTTTTTGATTTATTGATCCATTCTATAATCCTTTTGTTTTCAATTTCATTTAATTCTTCTCTAATTTTGGTTAATTCTTTTCTTGTGCTGGTTTTGGGATTGGAGTGTTCTTCCTTTTCCAGTTGCTTGAGATGTCCCATTAAGTCATTAGCTTTCTCTCTTTCTGCTTTCTTGAGGAAGGCTGTCAGTGCTACAAATTTCCCTCTGAGGACTCCCTTTGCAGTATCCCAGAGGTTTTGGTAACTCATATCTTCATTATCGTTTTGTTGCAAAATTTTGATACTTTCCTTCTTGATCTCATCTCTGACCCACCTATCATTCAGCATAAGGTTGTTTAGCTTCCATGTTTTTGTATGAGTCTGCATATTCCTATTGTTACTGAGTTTGACTTTTATTCCATGATGGTTTGAGAAGCTGCAAGGAATAATTTCTATTCTTTTAAATTTGCTGAGGTTAGACTTGTGACCTAAAATGTGGTCGATTTTGGAGTATGTTCTGTGGGCTGATGAGAAAAATACGTATTCAGTTTTGTTAGGATGAAATGTTCTGTAGATGTCCATTAAATCCAAATTCAGAATGGTTAAGTTTAAATCTAAAACTTCTTTGCTAACCTTCTTATTGGAGGATCTATCCAACACTGTCAAAAGAGTATAAAAACCTCCAACTATGATGGAGCTGGGAGAAATCAAGTTGCTCATGTCTATTAGGGTATCTCTTATAAATTGAGGTGTATTCTGGATGGGTGCATAAATATTGATGATTGACATCTCATCATATTCAGTATTACCCTTAACAAAGTGTCCATCTTTATCCTTGATTACTTTTGTTGGTTTAAAGCCTATTGTATCTGCAAATAAAATTGCAATGTGTGCTTTTTTCTGCTTTCCATTTGCCTGGAATATAGATGACCATCCCTTCACCCTGAATCTATATTTGTCTTTTAGGGTAAGGTGAGATTCTTGAATACAGCAGCAGGTATCTGCCCTGAGTTTTTGTATCTAGGCAGCCAGCCTGTTCCTCTTTATAGGGCAATTTAAGCCATTCATATTGATTGAGAATATTGATAAACCTGGTATAATTTTGGGTATTGAGTTTTTCAAAAGTCCACTGAACATCTTTAATCCTTTTGCTACTCTCGATATTGGAATTTGATCAAAATTTTCTGTGTGAGTTTACTTATGTGGTGGAGGATTGCACTTGTCATTATGGAGGATAGGTCTGAGAATATCCTAGAGGGCTGGTTTAGTTATAACAAATTTCTTCAATGTGTGAATGTGATTAATTTCTCTATCATAAATGAAACTTAGTTTAGCTGGATATAGGATCCTGGCTTGAAAGTTATTTTGTTTTAGGAGGTTAAAAGTCGATGACCACCCTCTTCAAGCCTGATAGATTTCAGCAGAGAGATCTGCAGTCATTCTAATATTCTTACTCTTGTAAGTTATGGTTTTATTGTGTCTGGCTGCTTTCAGAATTTTCTCCTTCATTTTAACTTTAGTGAAGTTAAATATGATGTGCCTGGGGGATGTCTTGTTCAGGTTGAGTTGTGCTGGGGTTCTGAAACTTTCTGCTATCTGAATTTCAGAATCTCTTGGCATGTCTGGAAAGTTCTCTTTCATAATTTCATGAAGTAGAGCCTCTGTGCTTTGCGAAGCCACTTCGTCGCATTCAGAGATTCCTATAAGATGAATATTAGTTTTCTTCGAATTATCCCAGAGCTCTCTGAGAGAGTGATTTCCATTTCTTTTCATCCTTGAGTGCTTAGGAACATTCAGAAGCTTTGTTTTCAATGTCAGAGATCCTTTCTTCTGCCTGCTCCATTTTGTTATGGAGGGATTCTACCATATTTTTCAGATCTATGAGGGCTGCAACCTCTTGCCTCAGTGTTTCAAAATCTTAGTTAATTTTATCTTTGAAATCATTGAATTCTTGAGACATCTTTTGAATATTTTCTTGAGACATCTTTTGAATCATTTCTTGAAATTCTAGTTCCCTCCTCTCTTCCATTCTGTTAATCTTATTTACTATCTAAATTCTGAACTTAATTTCTGATATCTCAGACATCTGTTTATGGAAGGGATATTCAATCACATCTGCTCCATCCTTCCTTGGGGTAGTTGATCTACTCTGGTTATTCGAATTACCAGAGTTTTTCCACTAATTCCGCCCCATGCTTAATTTACACCATGTGGGGACCGTACCAGAACCTTTCAGTCAGCGGCCTCCACTGGAGAAGATGCTGGTTTCCTCTGGTTGCCCAGAGAGGTAGAGCATGTCTGTTTGGAAGAGTCTGAGAGGTGTGAGCCTTGTTGTTCCCACTGCTATGACTGTTGCTCTTCACCTCGGGGTGCCACTGTTCTAGTATGGTTCCATCTCAGCTGACCATCCTCTCATAGTTCTTGGGTGGCTGGCTGGGGATGCTGGGAGCGTACACCTCTGTCAAATCTGGGCCCGCCCAGTGTAGATATTTGGAGTGGGCAACCCCTCTGCCGATGACCGCAGGACATATGGCTCTATCAAGCATTTCTGGGCACGCCCGGAGCTGGGGACCCTTCCACTGCTGCCTGCAGGTCGTGCACAGGTCTAGCAAGCAGTTCTGGGCCCACCCAGAATGGAGGGTATTCCTCCACTGGCCCCTGCAGGGTGCATGGCTCTAGAAAGCAGTTCTGGGCCCACCCAGTGTGGGTGCCTAGAGCAGGGAACTCCTCTGCTACTGCCCAGGGGATGCACACAGCTCTAGCAAACAGTTCTGAGCCTTCCCACAGTGTGGGACTCCTCCACCACCCACTGCAGGTCTCGTGTGGCTCAAGCAAGCAGTTCTTGGCCCACCTGAAGCTGGGAATTACTCCCCTGCTGCCCGTGGTTTGTGCGCAGCTCTAGCAAGCAGTTCTTGGCCTGCCCAGAGCTTGGGATTCTTCTGCTGCTGCCCGCAGGGCACATGGATCTAGCAAGCAGTTCTGGGCCCAACCAGAGTGGGGGACTCCTCCGCCGGCCCTGTGTGGTGTGTGTGGCTCTAGCAAGCAGTTCTGGGCTCGTCTGTAACAGAGGGCTCCTCTGCAGCCACCTGGGGGACATGCATAGCTCTAGCATGCAGTTCTGGGCCCACCTAGAGTGGGGGACTCCTCTGCCACTGCCCACAGGACACACATGCACTAGCAAGCAGTTCTGGACCAGACCAGAGCTGGAGACTCCTCCGGTGGCCCCTATGGGGTGCACATAGCTCTAGCAAGCAGTTCTGGGCCTGCCTGGAGGTGGGAACTTCTCTGCCGCCCCCCATGGGGCATGCGTGGCTCTTGCGAACAGATCTGGGCCGGCCTATAGTGAAGGACTCCTCCACTACCACCCGCAGGACATGCGCAGCTCTAGCAAGCAGTTCTGGGCCTGCCTGGAGTGGGGGCCTCCTATGCCAACCCCCACGGGATGTGTGTGGCTCTAGCAAGCATTTATGGGCCCACCTGGAGCAGTGGACTCCTCCGCTGCTGACCACTGTGCGCATGGCTCTAGGAGCAGAGGACTCTGCTGCCACTGGTTGTGGATTTTGTACCTTTTGATTGTATTTTGGGGGGTCACAGCTCACCTCAGGAAAATTTTGTGTTCTTCATTCTTTTCTCTTGGCTTAGCTGCAAACCATCAGCTTACTTGCTAAACTTCTGTCCTTTAAGTCTCCTAGATGGGAACCTCTGTGGGAAGCTGGCTGCAGTCCACCATCTGGACTCTGCCCCCTTTATTTAGATTTTGAAAGATTGATTATAATGTGTTTCATGTGGGTTTCTTTGAATTCATCTTAATGGGATTTCATTGATATTCTTGGATGTTTAAACTCATATCTTTCATTAGATTTAGTAAGTTTTGAGCTTTTATTTTTCAAATGTGTCCTTAGTGCCTTATTCTCTTCTTTTTCTGATACTCCCAAACACATATTTGTCTGCTTTATGCTATTCTACAGGTCA
Source organism: Galago senegalensis (assembly GCA_963575145.1). Taxonomy (NCBI): domain Eukaryota; kingdom Metazoa; phylum Chordata; class Mammalia; order Primates; family Galagidae; genus Galago; species Galago senegalensis. The sequence continues at coordinate 6,919 of CAUYTI010046073.1, forward strand.
TCAGAATCTGTTTACCTTTCTTCAGCACAGTTTTTTTCTTTTCCTCAGATGTATTAATTTCTTATTTTCCTACTTTTAAGCTCATTGCTTTTTTCTGCCTATACAAATCTTCCTTGGAATCCCTCTAATAATTTTTTAGCTGCATTATTTTACCTTTTAGCACAATTATTTTGTATATTTCAAGATTTCTATATCTTCATCGATATTTTTCCATACTTACTGTTTTTTATGTTCTCCACATCTTCCCTTAGTTCTATGAGCACCTTCAAAACAGTTATTTTAAAGTCCTTGTCAAAACATATGCCCATCAGGGCTTTTTCAGAGAAAGTTTCTGTTTGAGTTTTCACTGTGAATATGCTACATGCCATACTTTCTTGGGTTTTTACATATTGTTATTTTTTGTTGAAAACTAGATATTTGAATAATGTGATAACTCTGGAATTCATATTCTCCTTCCCCATGGTTTGCTGTTTTTGTTATTATTTTATTGTTTGTTTGTTTGTTTTTATTGTTATCAGCAGTCTCTTTGCCTATGTTCAGCCTGTGGTATAAACTTAAAAATCTCAGGTTTTTCCTGAACCTGTATCTTTCTCTGGGCATGTATGAATACCTTACAATATTCTGTGTATGCAGTTGTTTTGGAATGTCCTAGTCTTTTATATCTGTCTCCCAAGGTTTAAAATAGAAAAAATTAAAGAAGGAAAGAAAAGGGTACATGCCCTTGAAATTCCTCAGTAGTCACTCAACTAGAAAAGGGAGGTCTTGTGACAATGGGTCTAAATACAACAACATAATTTCCTTAAACTTCCCTTATTATTTTCATTTCATGGTCTAGGGACTAAATTATTTTCAATTACCTCTCTGAGTTCACTGATCCCTTTTTTCCCCTCTTTGAACTAGTCTTTTATCTCTTCTAGTGAATTTTTAAAAATTATTTGTTTTTCAGGTCCATGCTTTGATTTGTAACTTTTTTCTTCTATTTTGCTTTTACAGTAAGTCTTTGTTGGTGGGAGAGGAAGGCTGCAGAGCAGTACCAAGTAGGAGAGAAGAAGAGTGAGCAAAGAGGAGAGAGACAGAGAGAAAGAGGGAGAGAGAAGGAGAGGGAGAGAGAAGAAAGAGAGAAAGAAAGAGGGAAGGAGAGAGAAGGAGGGGGGAGAGAGTGAGGATTTGTAACTTTTAAATATGTCTTGTATCTTTCTTTTTTTTTCTTTATTTATTTTTACCTTTTTTAAAAGTGAATTTAATTCAGGTTAATGTGAGGGTACAAACAACCAGGCCAAAATATTTAATTTTTTTTTTTTTAGATAGAGTCCCTCATGTGGTTATGTCCCACTCACAAAAAGTTGTGCCAATTCCCCCCACCCCATCCCCATTCAGTAAGAGCAACCCAACACTTTGCCCCCTTCCGTGTCACCTCTCCCCCCCACTTGAATTGACATGAGTTTTTATATTATTTGGGCATGCATTAGAATCAGGTATCCTCAAACTATGGCCTGTGGACCACATGCAGCTCGCCTAGGACATTTATCCACCCCGCCGGGTGTTTTTGCCACCACTGCCTGTCCTGCTTAGCAGCCAACTTGTTCCAGGGCCCACAGTCCAGCCTTCCAACAGTCTGAGGGACAGTGAACTGGCCCCCTGTTTAAAAAGTTTGAGGGCCCCTACTTAGATTGTCTGCTGGCTTCATATTAGTATTGAGTAGCCTGTATCTTTCATGAAACTCTCTCTTTATTCATGATTTTATTCTCTTAATATCAATAACATTATGAGAGTCATTTTTAATTCCACATCACATACATGGTCTATCTCCATGTCATTACAGTGAGTTTCTGGAGATTAGTCATATTCCTTTGTTTAGAATTTCTTTGCCTAATTTTTAATTTTCTTTGACACAGTATGTTGGTATCTGCACATTAGATAAAGGAGGCTGTTTTCTAATCCTCCAGGCACTGGCCTCATGCAAGAGAGGGATATTACCAAACAGACATCTGGGGCCTTTTCCATCTCTTTCCCTCACCAAGCAGAAGCAGGAATCTGTGGTTTTCATTTCCTCACTCTGAGCTGAGTGGATGAGTATGAGGGAATTGAGGAGAAGCATAACATTTGGAAACTTAAGCTCTCATTTCCTTTCTTCCTTGGCCACATAGACTATGCCAGATCCTTCATAACATTAAGACTATAGAGAAAGATACTAATTCTTTTGGTAGTCACTGAGAAGTTTAAACAGCAGGTGTATGAATGAACTCATTTTCTCCCTAGATGGAAATGCAGAGCTGAGATTTATCATCTATTAGCTCTGTGCTGAGCAGGGAAGAGGAGCAATGACATCTGAAGCTGAAGTCACTGTGGATTCTCTCTCTGGTAGTTTGATTGTATGAGACACACAATAGCGCCAAGATTGTTACAACAGAAGCCAGTCCTATGGGGAGCCCTCTTGAGGAAACTAGAGCACTGGACCCAAAACTTTCCCTCTACTAGGTGAAGCAGGGATATAAGAATGTTTGTTTGTTTGGCTTTTGCAGTTTTTGGCCTGGGCTGGGTTTGAACCCGCCACCTCCAGCATATGGGGCCAGTGCCCTACTCCTTTGAGCCACAGGTGCCACCCGATATAAGGAGGTTTTTTGTGATCATATAGCAAATTTCTGGGGATGGAATCTCAGAGAGGATGTCCTGAATCTCCCTACCAGCTTTGCCTCAAGGCCCAGGAGCATTTGTCTATGAATCATTATTAAATCAGTGTTTTCGTGGGAAAAGAGAGTCCAGGGCTTCCTACTTTGTCATCTTGTTATGTCACTCCCTGGCATATTTTTGATTTAAAAAAAATGTGACACAGTTTTATTAATACAATAAAGTGGTAAAACAGGTGCAGACACTCATTCATTACAGTTTGGCAAAATGTACTTTTCATATACAAATACTTACAGTATCATTATTTGCTATGACATTGTAAATGTCATAACATCATTGTGGCATTTTCATGATTTTACCTATAGTTTCTAAATGTACAATTAAACTTTTTATGAAGATAATAGATGTTTCTAAAGTAATTTTTTATAAACAATACATGTAAATTGTCAATATATATAGACATTTATCAAAATCCCTAGTATTAGAAAAGTAAGGTTAAGCTAGATGTCATTTGAAATAATTTTTGTTTATCACACTTAGAAAAATTTTAAATATTAAATAATGGCAACCATTGATGGTTTTGTGAAATTGCTTTTTGTTTACTAGTGATGAGTAAGTCTTGAAGATATTCACATACTTTGACCCAGTGATTTCAGTAGCAAAATTACATTAAGACAATATCTAGGGAAATTCATAAAAATGTTGAAATTAGCATGGTTTATAAAAATAAACTATACATAAAATGATAAGAAAATCTCACTTTGTAGAATATTCATTTGATGGAATATGAATAGACTATAATAGAGTAAAATAGTAGTACATCACATTTTGGAGAGTGGTGTTTAGGTGGTAGTATTACTTTAACTTTCTTCCTTAAAGGTTTAAAGGTTTATTTTGTCATAATTATGAATAGAAAATGATAATTATAATAATAGTGCTTGAGTGATTCATTGTAATTTTTTGTCTGTATTTTCTAGTTTCTGAAGCCCTGAGGAGGCTGGAGCTTACTGTTTAGCCTATGTATGTACACAGAAACACAAGTACTACAAAGATTTTTTTATTACTGTGATAAATTAATCATAAAATAAAAGGATCCCATATTCTTATCACAGAGATAATCACTTTATTGTTCTATATTATTGAAGATCTGCCCATGTCTATACTGAAATATACAAGCACACATTCATTATTATCTTCATAAACATATCAGAATAATGTTACAAAACTTGCCTTTCTCCCTTATTATGAGGTAGAGTGTATTAGATCCAATTTTGACTCAAAATATAGGTAAAATTTTGAGAGAGATTTTCAAAATGCAGTTTCTAACCCTCTTCTGTGGCTGTGTTTATCTTTTAGAGAGAATATATAAGAGGATAGATAAGTTTAAAAACTGAATATGTTTCTGGAGTAGGTAATCTTCTAAATATGAAAAATATGAGATAGCAAGAAATATCAGAAAAATTATTCTTCAAAAGCCTTGATACCACCCTATCACATCTGTGTAATACTGCACAAAACTTCCTCAGTTGATTGGATGTACAATTTTCTACCAGGCCCTAACTTCAGTTCTTACTTCATTTTATACTTTGAGTGTCTTCTGTTTCTTATTAACTCAAAATTTTTTTCTGTTTAACTCATTGTTTCATAGGTACCATAGCATATTTTATATAAATCAAATCTTAACTATCTATGAATGGTAACATACATAAAAGTCAATATGTAATTTTAGCAGAAAACCAGGAAGTCCTTTGACCTGGCAGTTTGCTAGGTGTTTTTCCTTTTCATATCTGCTATATCTCTGATTTATCAAGGTATGGAAACTATTCTAAAAGAATGATAGTAAAAATGAGCTAAATATTTTCCCCCAAGTTAGTTGGGACCAAAAATGTACAAATATGAAAATAATCTGTTTTACTATCAACTGTTTCTCCTCTTCTTCTTTTTCTAGGTTTGAAGCCCTGTTTATTGAAGTGGAAAAAAGACAGAAAGAACTAGGCATTGCTGGCTTTGGTGTGTCTATCACTACCATGGAAGAAGTTTTCTTAAAGTAAGTAATGATGCATGAGAAGGAGAGGCAAAGAAGTAATGATGCATGAGAAGGAGAGGCAAAGAAAAACTTCTACCCTAAAATTATATTTTATTCTGAAAGGAATTCCCACCCTGTATGTAATGAAGAAATGACATTATATTGTTAGATATGCTAATCTATGAATCCAAGACAAAGTAATTTGTGTACCTTTACTCCCCTTGTGGGCTAATACTGCTGATAGTTATGAGACTAGAGTGAGACAGCATTTCAGGGAGCTCATGAGATAGGCTGGTGAGACAGAATGTTAAGTACAAACCCTGGAGCTCTGAAACTTCAGAAAACAACCAAGTCTAGGTGTTGACTACAAAGAGAATACACATATTAAACAGGATGATTATATGTGAAGCTTTTGGGATGGGATTTGGGTACCTTTCAAAGGGAGAGAAGGTAGGATTGGCCACCCTAGAGCATAGACAAATTCTAGGGTAATAGAAAATGTCCTTGGTTTCGGTTGGAGGTTTTACTGGGGATAACTGTAAAATTTTGATCTAATCATGGCACCATAATCTTTTTAACTTGTCTGTGCTTTATATTCTACCTTATAGTGTGTGAAAGTTCAAGGAGAAAGTACCCAAAGAATTCAACATATTGTTAAGAGAAGCTAATTAGCTGTCAAAGTCTTTACAAAGTAATTTCTATGGTCTACACTGAATTCTTTCAGTTTTAGAAACAGTTTTGTCAGCCTCTGCCTGTACAGAGTAGTAATGGCCAGGCTAACAAAGTAAATGTAACATACCCTCTGTATATCATGTATATACATGTAATCAGAATGCTGCTTGATTAATTTGCATAGGAAGTAAAAGAGCCAAGGGAAGCTAATATGGCTCTGTCTCTCTCCTTGATCAATTAAAAATGTTATCTTTAAGGCTTGAAGGAAAGATTAATTTCCTTAGGAAACATATTTTTGTTATTGTCATGTATTGGCTCCACATTGTAGTAAATTAGTGTTTTCACTAACTAATGCTCAAATATTCATAGCTTAGTGGAAATAGCAGGGGCACCAGTATCAGATAAATTTAGGTTTGTATCGTGACTATATTACATGCTAATTACTTGACTTTACACAATTCATTTAACATCTCCAAAATTCAGTTTAATTTCTTTTAACATTGTTAATAATAAGGTTGATGCCAGATAAGATATAATGCCTAGGTCATAGAGGGTCACCAATAAAAGGTACCATTATGGTAGTGATGAGACTGACTCATAAGAGACATTATAGAACTGGTTAAGAATTAGCATTTGTTAAGATTTCTTCTACATATTGGATATCATTATGAATGCTTTCTATATTGGTATCTAATCAGTACAATCCTTACTATCAAAGAGGTTCTGTTATAATTTCCATTTTACAGATGAAGAAACAGGCAGAGAGAGACAATGTTATCTAAGAGAAATTTATACAATTCTCTAAAGCCCCACAGAACTGATAGTTAATAGTTGTAGGGATTTTTCTTGAGTTTTAAAGTTTTCTGTATATACATATTAAGGAAGAGAATTAATTCTTGAAATGACTTTTTGTGTCCTTGGCTTTTCATTTATGTGTTCATTCTTATTACAGAAATCTCAAACTATTATATATTAAAATATATCAATAGTTTGCTATTTGTGTTCTTGTTTAAATGAAGGACAATTTTCTAATCTGAAAATTGGATAAGTGCTTTTATTTTCTTTTAGCATTATTTTTCTTTTACCCAGGTAAAATTAATTTTGTTACATGAGATCAGGGATTGATTTGAACATTTTCCCCCAACTGGTTTGACAGTTATCTCAATACTATTTGTTTGAAATACTTTCTTCATGATTCTTAGATAAACTAACGTCTCTTTCCAGAATTTCCTATACCTATCTATACCTATATTTCCTACCTATACCTTCCACTATTATGGAAATTCTACATTAGCTAAAATATATCCCATATTGATATTTCTTTTCAAAAATTATACAACAGTTCTCTCTTATTATATATGAATATTTGTATTGTATTTTATAATAATTTATTTTTATTAATGATCATTAGCTTATTAGACTGCAAAATTTTCCATAAATGCTATCATTATATTTTCCTGAAAAAATATTGTATTTTATTAGTACTATGATCTTTCTTGTTTGTTCTTCCTTTTAAGTAGATTGTTATACAAATACAATTTGAGGTGAAATTTTTATATAGTTAAAATGAACAGTCCACCAGAAACTGTAAGATTTGTGAAACTTATTTCTAAATAAATGAAGCAAAAATTTATACAACATCAAGAAAAAATGTAAATTCATAGTAGTGTGAGAACCTTTAATTCAGTCTCACAGAAACTGAAGATGAGGCAATCAAAATCTTAATAAGGAAATAGAAGACTTGGATAATATAATTTGTGAACTTAATTTTTCTCTTTTATTCTCTTTGTACATGTTAACATGTGTACATACACAAACACACACATATTCCACACACATTCATACACCACCACCACATACATTCACACACATCTTTATTTGTAATAAATAGTGAAAACCTTTTGGAGAATGAAGCCAAAACACTCATCCTTCTCCCACAAAAACAATAAAAATAAAGAATAAACATATATGTATATGCCAACAAAACTAGCTATGGGAAAGCTCTACTATACAATGAATAACTTGCAGTAATCCAGAGAAACATGTAAACAAGGGTGCCAGCACCAAAAAAAATAGGAAGCATGTTATCTACATCACTCCATCCCTCAGTCTGGCACAGCCTGGTGCCAGGTGGGATCTCCTTGGTGTGGCCTTCCACAATGGGGAATAGGAGAGCAGGAAGATCCCAATAGCCCCTATCACTGTCACAATCACAGCTTTGCCAACAAGGACACCTGGCAGTTGATGCTGATGCTGGTAGATAAGCTCAGAGGCCATACTACTGTGCATGACCCCCCTCCCAGGAGAAGGAGCTATAACTGTAACCTCAGAGAAAGAGATATCTTTGTGCCTCCTTAGAGAAGGAGGTACTGGTGTACCACCCCAGGGCCAGAGATGCCACTTCCACTCTGCTGAAGAAGTTATACACAAGGACTATGCTGCTGTACACTCCTAAGGGCCTGAGTTACCATACCCTAAACAGCTAGCATCATGGTACTCGTCAGTAGGTGGAGATATTTCCTCACCAAAGCCAGTACATAAAGTCTGGAATAGGTGAAAGTTTTCTCGAAATGTGCAAACATTAATGCAAGTCTACAAGAAACATAGAAAATGAAGGAAACATGACACCACCAAAGGAACATAATTTTCTAATAACTAAGCTCAAAGAAGTAGAGATAGTAAAGTATCACAATTTTCCTGATAAAGGATTCAAAATAATTATTTTAAGAAAATGGCTGCATGTGGTGGCTCATACCTGTAAATCTAGTATTCTGGGGTGCCAATGTGGGTGGATTACTGAGCTCAGGAATTTGAGACCAGCCTGAGAAAGAGTGAGATCCTGTCTTTATTAAAATAGAAAAATTAGGAGTCACAGTGTATGACACACCTCTTGGGGGCAGGGCACGATTATAAGAGGGACTTTACCTAACAAATGCAATCAGTATAACCTAACTCTTTGTACCCTCAATGAATCCCAAATAAGAAAAATAAATAAATAAATGAAAATAGAAAAACTAACCAGGCACTGTGAGAGGCACCTATAGTCCCGGTTACTGGGGAGGCTGAGGGAAGAGGAACACCTGAGCCCAAGAATTTGAGGCTGCTGTGACGTATGATGATGCCTTGGCACTCCACTAAGGGCAATTGAGTGAGACTCTTGATCTCAAAAAAAGAAAGAAAGAAAAAAAAAAAAAGAAAGGTCCATGCTATAAGAAAATTGACGTAGACAACTCAGGAAAACAATGCATGATCAAAATAAGAAGTTAAAAAAAAAGAACTTAACAGATATCATAGAAAAGAACTAAACAGAAATTCTCAAGCTAAAGAATACAATACGTAAGTCAACAATGCCATAGACATCAGTAGCAAACTTCATCAAGGAGAGAATCTTCAAAGTCAAAGACAAATCATTTAAAAATATATGCCCAGAAGAGCGAGTACTTCTCATTTCCTCTGCTTTGAAATAATCACATGGGCCCTTTAAAAGTCCTGCAAAATGCATGAGTATGGAGGGTTTATAATCAGTGAGCAGTAAATATTCCATGGAAAAACATAAAGGTCACTATCTTATATGGTATATTAATTCATCCAGAAAATACAATAATATATGTGCTTATGTGTATGTATATTTGTGTGTAAATATGCATGGATGTGTACACACTCACAAATGTTTAAGAGTAATAAGAGAGGTCAGTAATGTTACTTGGGAAAGGGATCTATGTGTTCAAATCAATAAAACATTTCTACAAATTATGGATAACTAGTGAGGAAATGTGAGAAAAATATATTCACAAAACATAAGATTTTTACCATAATAAAATAAAAAATATACCTAGAAATATTTATAATTAAAATTGTTATAATGCTTTATAGAGAAATATTTTTGAAAAGTCAAAACAAATTTGAAAGGATTCAAATCATTCAAAGAATTTATTTGATCAAATTTGACTTAGAAATTAAAAACAGTATGAGCTCTAAATGCCAGGAAACTGAATAACAAACTTTAAAATAATCCATGGATCAACAAGGAAATAAAAAGGAAGTTGAAGAGTATTTTGCACTGAATGAAAACCTATAAGATATCAAAATGTGTAGAATATCATTAAAGAATGTTAGGGGAAATTTTATAGAACTCAACTTTAGAATAAAATAAAGTTTTTAAATCTTTGACCTCTGGCTCCACCTTAAAAAGCTGGAATCGAAGAGCACAGTGACTCCAAAGTAAGTAGAAGGAGGGAAATAGTAATTATCAAAATAGAAACCAATAAAATAGAAAGTAAAAAAAAAGTAGCAAAAATATGAAACTAAAAGCCTATCCTTTAAGAAGATCAATACAACTAATAAGCTGATAGCCAGTCTTATTAGGAGAAAAAGGAGAGAAGACACAAATTATAACATTGAGAAGGAGACAGGTGACTTGCTACAGATTCGATAGATATTTAAAAAAATAATTTTATGCCAAATTGACAATTTAGATGAAACTTTATGCCAAATTGACAATTTTGATGAACAATTTTTTTAAAGACAAGCTATCAAAACTTAAGAAGAAATAGATAATGTGACAAGTTATTTGTCTATTTAAAAAATTCAAAACAGATTTAAAATGTCTCACAATGAAAAATCAGGTACAGATGACTTTACTGGTGAATTCTACCAAATATTTAAGGAAGAAATAATATCAATTCTATAGAAAATTTTTCAAGAAATTCCAGAGAAGGGATTGCTTAACAATTTATTCTTTCAAGTCATTATTACCTTGATAGCAAAACCAGACAAAGGTATTACAGAAGAGGAAGTAAAAAACCAGTATATCTCATGAACATAAATGTAAAAATGATTTTCTCATGATATCAAAAAAATTACTAACAAAATTTTAGCAAATCAAATTAAACACATAATAAAATTGACAATACATATTAACTAAATTGGGTTTGTCTCAGAAATATAAGGTTGGTTTAGCATTCATAAATTAGTATAATTAGCAGATGTAGCAAGATGATGCACTAGAGACATCTTCTCAGCAGCCAGTCACAGTGACGTTGGGAAGACGACTTCAGGACATGTCTAGAGTGTCCTGCCCCCAAAATATTGCTCCAGGGGCACAGTGAAACAGCAAGGGATGCCAGGAATCAGCCAGGAGGTCAGGAGCAGTGGAAGATTATCACAGAAGGTGAGTGCCTGGGTGTGGGTACAAAGTGACTGGCTCTCTGATAGAGGGATGGAGGTGAGGAAGACCTGACCTCCAGTTATTTTTGGACTTGGGTGCTGGCCAGAGCTGCCTTGGCTTAGCTCTAGGAAGTGAGTGAATTTTAACAGCATCCAGCTGCTGTGATTGAACCACTAGAAAGGGATGGAACACTTATTGGTTCCACTGCTAACAGGGTGCTGCCATTGTAGAAGTGCCATAGCCCAGGGTCCCACCACATGGCTAGCTCTGGTGCACCTGCTGTGCTAGGCACTCACCTTTGAGGTGAGTTGGGCCACTCCAACACCCCCAGGAAAGCACCTTTGTGACCAAGGGGTACTGTTTGGAAGGTCAGCATGTCTCCTGAGAGGTCTGGTTGGACCTTCAGGCTTCTATTCCTTCAGTGATTGAACTCCAGTGAACTGAATAAGATCTGAATGAAGGTGTTTGCTTCAGCAGCACATATACTAAAATTGGAACAATACAGAGAAGATTAGCATGGCCCCTGTGCAAGGATGACATACAAATTTGTAAAGCATTCCATATTTTTAGATGTGGAGAAAAGGGAACACTTCTGCACTGCTGGTGGGAATGCAAGCTAATATGTTCCTTTTGGAAAAATGTTTGGAGATCACTTAGGAATCTAAAAATAAACTTTCCATTTGATCCTTCAATTCCTCTACTAGGTACATATCCAGAAGACCAAAAATCACATCATAACAGATATTTGCACCAATGTTTATTACAGCCCAATTCATAATTGCTAAGTCATGGAAGAAGCCTAAGTGCCCATCAACCCATGAATGGATTAATAAATTGTGTATCTGGTGGTGCCTCTGGCTCAAGAGAGTAGGGCACTGGCCCCATATGCTGGAGGTGGTGGGTTCAAGCCCATCCCCAGAGAAAAACTCCAAAAATAAATAAATAAATACCATTATACGTACACCATGGAATATTATGCAGCCTTTAAAACGATGGAGACTTTACCTCTTTCATATTTACATGAATGGAGCTGGAACAGAGAGATCAAATCTTTTATTGACACACAAATATCGAAGAAATTCCCATAATACCCACTTTATAGGAAATACTCAGACCTGTTTTCCACACTAGTCATCATAATGGCACCTAGAAACTAAAGGACAAAACAGAGCTTCCACAGTAGCACAAAGGATGAAACTAAGCAATGTACTTTCACAAAATCTGATGAATAGAACGCCACCACACTTATCAGTTCTCTCAATATATGATAACGGTTTGAGTTCCCCAATGAAGCACCACAGACTGCCTGATTGGATTTAATAATTAAAAAAAAAAAGCACAAGCTATCTATATGCTGTCTCCAGGAAAAACAATGAACCTTAAAAAACAAAAAAACAGTCAAGGACTCTATTCCATTCACAGTAGTGCCAAAGAAGATGAAGTATTTGACAGTTTAAGATCTCTATAACTAGAACTATGTGAAAGATCTCTATAAATAGAAATATGAAACTCTAAGAAAACAAAAAGCTGGAGATGTTAACAAATGGAAAAACATACCATGCTCATGGCTGGGAAGAATCAATATTGTTAAAATGGCCATACTACCCAAAGCAATATACAATTTTAATGCAATCCCTTTTAAAGCACCACTGTCATACTTTAAAGATCCAAAAAAAAAAATACTTCATTTTATATGGAATCAGAAAAAATCTTGAATAGCCAAGAAATTGCTCAGAAATAAAAACAAAGTAGAAGAAATTACACTACCAGACCTCAGACTATACTATAAATTGATAGTGATCAAAACACAATGGTACTGGCCCCAAAACAGAGAGGTAGATGTATGGAACAGAATAGAGAACCAAGAGATGAAACCAGCTGCCTACCATTATTTGATCTTTGACAAGCCAATTAAAAACATTCAGTGGAGAAAAGATTTCCTATTTAATAAATGGTGCTGGGCGAACTGGCTGGTGACCTGTAGAAGACTGGAACTGGACTCACACCTCTCGCCATTAACTAAGATAGACTCTCACTGGATTAAAGATTTAAACTTAAGACATGAAATTGTAAAAATACTAGAAGAAAGTGCAGGGAAAACTCTTGAAGAAATTGGTCTGGGCGAATATTTTATGAAGAGGACCCCCAGGAAATTGAAGCAGCATCAAAAATACACTACTGGGACCTGATAAAACTAAAAAGCTTCTGCACAGCCAAGAACACAGTATGTAAAGCAAGCAGATAACTCTCGGAATGAGAGGAGCTATTTGCAGGTTATGTTTCTGACAAAGGTTTAATAACTAGAATCCACAGAGAACTTGCTAACATATTAGCAAGAAAAGAGCAAGTCATCCCATCTCAGGGTGGGCAAGGAACTTGAAGAGAAACTTCACTGAAGACTATAGACACATGAAAAAATGCTCATCATCCTTAATCATCAGAGAAATGCAAATCAAAACTACTTTGAGATATCAGCTAACCCCAGTAAGATTAGCTCACATCACAAAATCCCAAAACCAGAGATGTTGGCATGGATGTGGAGAAAAGAGAACACCTCTACATTGCTGGTGGGAATGCAAACTAATATGTTGCTTTTGGAAAGATGTTTGGAGAACACTTAGAGATCTAAAAATAGACCTGCCATTTGATCCTACAATTCTTCTACTAGGTATATATCCAGAAGACCAAAAATCACATTATAAGAAAGATATATGTACCAGAATATTTATTGCAGCCCAGTTCATAATTGCTAAATCATGGAAGAAGCCTAAGTACCCATTGACCCACAAATGGATCAATAAATTGTGATATATGTACACCGTGGAATATTATGCAGCCTTAAAGAAAGATGGAGACTTTACCTCTTACATGTTTACATGGATGAAGCTGGAACATTTTCTTAGCAAAGTATCTCAAGAATGGAAGAAAAAGTATCCAATGAACTCAGCCCTACTATGAAACCAGAAGAAGGGAAAAGGGGAGAGGGAGGGGACGGGACGGGGGAACATGGGTGGAGAGAGAGTAATTGGTGGGACCACACCTACAGTGCATCTTACAAGGGTACACATGAGATTTACTAGGTATAGAATATAAATGTCTTAACACAGTAAGGAAATGCTGTGAAGGCTATGTTAAACAGTTTGATGAAAACATTTCAAATTGTATATGAAACCAGCACATTGTATCCTATGATTGCATTAATGTACACAGCTATGATTTAATAATAAAAAAATAATAATGGTTACCATTAAAAATAAAGACTCACAAGACTGGGTGAAGGATTCAAAAACAGTATTTCAGACAAATGAAAATCAGAAGGAGGGATCACAATTTTAGTTTCAGATACAAGTGGATTTAAAGGAATTAAAATTAACAATTACAAAGATGCTCGCTATATACTGGAATAGTACAACAAGAGGACATGTCAATTCTAAATATATATGCAACCAACTTAAATGCTCCCAGATTAATGAAATGAACCCTAGTTGGTCTGAAAAATACGATGTTGTACCACATCATAATAGCTGAGGAATTTAACATCCTTGGCAGAACTAGACAGAGTCTAGTTTAGAGTCTAAACAGAAACTAAACAAGGGACTTAATACAACCCTAGAACAATTAAGCTTATATTAAGTACACATACAGAATGTACCATCCCAAAGCTAACGAGTATACATTCTTCTCATCATGGATCATACTCCAAAACTGATCATATCCTAATCATATTCATATTAAACCTCAACAAAATTAAAAGAATTGAAATTATACCTTGTATCTTTTCTGAAGGCAATAAAGGTGGAACTCAACTTCAACAAAAATTTTCATCTTCACACAAAGGCATGAAAACTAAACAATCCTATGCTGAATGACAGTAAGTCAAAGAGAAGATAAAGAAGGAAGTTATTAGATTCTTGAACAGAAAAACAATGACACTCGTAGCTACCAAGACCTGAGTTACTGCAAAAGCAGTCCAAAGAGGGAAATTTATCTTATTGGATGCCTACATCCAAAAAACCAGAAAAAGAGCACATCAACAGTCTAATGAATCATCTCAAGGGAATGGAAAATGAGGATCCATCCAATCTCAACCCAGACAGAAGAAAAGAAATAACCAAAATTAAATCAGAAAAAAATGAAATTGAAAACAAAAGAATCATTCAGAAAATTAATGAAACAAAAAGTTGGTTCTATGAAAAGATAAAATTGATAAGCTTTTGGCTAGGTTAACTAAAACTAGAAAGTAAAATCTCTAATAAGCTCAATAAAAGAGGAAATAATGGCTCAGCACCTGTGGCTCAAGTGGCTAAGGCGCCAGCCATATACACCTAAGGTGGCGGGTTTGAATCCAGCCTGGGCCTGCCAAAACAACAATGATGGCTGCAACCAAAAAATAGCCGGGCGTTGTGGCAGGCACTTGTGGTCCTAGCTACTTAGGAGGCTGAGGCAGGAGACTCGCTTGAGCCCAGGAGTTGGAGGTTGCTGTGAGCTGTGATGCCACAGCACTCTACCCAGGGGGACAGCTTGAGGCTCTGTCTCAAAAAAGAAAAAAAGAGGAAATAATAACAGATACTACAGTGATACAAGAGATTATCTCTGACTACTACAAAAAAACTCTATACCCAGAAATTTGGCAATGTGTAGGAAATGGTTCAAAACCTAGAATCACACCACTTCCCTCAACTTACCCAGGAAGAAATAGATCTCTTGAACAGACCAACATCAAGCACTGAAATTGAGAAAAACAATTTTAAAAAGCTCGCAACAAAAAAGCCCTAGAACAGACAACTTCATACCAGAATTCTATCAAACCTTAAAGAAGAGCATGTGCCTATACTCCAGAACCTATTTGAAAGCATTGAGAAGGAAGGCACCTTCCCCAATATGTTCTATGATGCAAACATCATTCTGATACCAAAACCAGGAAAATTGGAAAGCAAAAAAGAGAATTGCAGTCCAATTTCAGTAATAAATATTGATGCAAAAGTATTAAAATCCTAGCAAATAAACTATAGCTACACATTAAATAAATTATACATTACAATTAAGTAGGCTTTATCCCACAGAGGCTAGTTTGGTTCAACATATGCAAATCCATGAGTGTAATTCTCCACATCAATAGAAGCAAAAATGAAGACCATTCTCTGAATAGATGCAGAATATGCATTTAACAAAACATAGCATCCATTTCTAACAAAAACACTTAAGAAAATAGAAATAGATGGCACATTTTTAAAACTGATTGAAGCCCTTGACAACAAACTCATTGTCAATATCATATATAATGGTATAAAACTGAAAGATCTTCCACTTAGAGCTGGAACCAGATAAGGATGTCCACTACTGCTAGTACTATCCAACATAGTTTTGGAAGTTCTTACCAATGAAATCAGGCAACAGAAGGATATAAATGGCAGCCAAACAGAGGCAGAGAAGGTCAAGCTCTCACTTTTGCAGACTTTAAATTTAGAAAACCCCAGACTCTCAACTAGAAGACCCTGGTAGGGATCAAGAAATACAGTAATGCTCAGGGTACAAAATCAGTATTCACAAATTGGTAGCTTTTGTATACACCAGTAGCAGCCAAATTGAGAAGAAATCAAGGATACAATACTCTTTACAATAGCTTGAAAGAAAATAAAATACCTGGGAATATACAAAACAGAAGAGGTGAAAGATCTTTACAATGACAATTATGAACCCCTAAGAAAAGAAACAGCAGGAGACATTAACAAATGGAAGATCATACCATTCTTTTGGCTAGGAAGAATCAATACTGTTAAAATGTCTATACTTCCAAAAGCAACGTATAGATTTAATTCAATTCCCATCAAAGCACAGATGTCATACTTTGAAGAACTGGAAAAAATAGCTCTTTGTTTTGTATAAAACCAGAAAAATATCTATACAGCTAAGACAATTCTTCATAATAAGAATAAATCTGAAGGCATCACTCTACCAAACTTCAGATTACAAATCCACAGTGATAAAACTGCATTGTATTGGCATAAAAATAGAGACATAAACGTATGGAACAGAATAGAAAAGCTAGAGATGAAATAAGCCTCCTGTGATCTGATCTTCAATCAACCAAACAATAACATCCACTGGGGAAAAGAATCTCTATTCAATAAATGGTGCTGGGAGAACTGGATTACCACATGTAAAAGACTGAAACTGGACCCACACTTTTCACCACTTACAAAAATTGGCTCACAATGTATAAAAGATTTAAATATAAGACTCGTAACAATAAAAATCCTAGAAGAAAACATTGGAAAATCTCTTGAAGATGTTGGCCTAGGGAAAGATTTTATGGAGAAGACTTTAGTGGCAATTGCAACAACAACAAAAATAAACAAATGTTACTTAATTAAGCTGAAAAGCCAATACACAGCTAATAAAGAAAAGAGGCACGTTTAGAATGGGAAAAGATATTTTCATGTTACAATCTGACAAAGGCTTTATAATAAGAATTTACAGAGAACTCGAATTAATCAACAAAAAATAGACCCAACAATATTATCACTGGCAAGAGACATGAACAGAACCTTCTCTACAAAAGATAGATAAATAGCCAAGAAACATGAAAAAAAATTACTCATAATCCCAAATCATCTGAGAAATGCAATTTTTAAACATCCTGGGATATCTTCTAACCCCAGCGAGAATAGTCCACATCACGAAGTCACAAAGGTGCAGAGGCTGGCACAGATAAGAAGAGAAAGAGACACTTTTACACTGTTGGCAATATTGAAAGTAATATGCCTCTTAGGAAAGAACTATGGAGAATCCTCAAAGAACTCAAATTAGACCTTCCATTTGACCCCACAATTCCACTACTGAGCATCTTCCCAGAAGAAAAAAGTTATTTTATCATAAGGATATTTGCACTAGATTGTTTATCCCAGCTCAATTTATAATCAACAAGATGTGGAAACATCCTAAATGCCCTTTAACTAAGGATTGAATTAACTGTGGTACATGTATACCATGGAATACAATTCAGCCATAAAAATATGGAAACTTTACATCTTTTGTATATACCTGAATGGAGTTGAAACACATTCTTCTTAGTAAAATATCACAAGAATGGAAAAGCAAGCATCCAAGATACTCAATATTAATATGAAGCCAGGAGACAAAGTATTACACAGCCACATATGAGAAAAACTCTATTCAATTCGGGGGGAAGGAAGAGGGGGGGCTGTGTGTTTCCAACACCCTAATGGGTGTAATCCTATATGGCATACCTGGGTGTGGTACTCAATTATAAGAGGGACTTTGCCAGCAAATGTAAACATTGTAACCTAATTGTTTTTGCCCTCAGGGTAATTTGAAATTAAAAACAAATAAGTAGCTACATAATAAATATTTATTATATAAAAAAAATTAGTGTAACTTACAATTATAGGAAATATAAAACAAAAACCTCACATAATCACTTCATTATGTACATAAAAAGCATTTAACAAAATACAGCATCTACTCTTATTTAAAACTCTTACCAATACCATTATAGTAGTGAAAGGGATTTTTTTTTTTTTTTTTTTTTTTGTAGAGACAGAGTCTCATTCTATCACCTCTGGTGATAAAATGGGCTTAGGCGATTCTCTTGCCTCAGCCTCCTGAGTAGCTGGGATTACAGGCACCCACTACAATGCCTGGTCATTTTTCTGTTGCAGTTTGGCTGGGACTGGGTTTGAACCCTCCACCCTTGGTATGCGGGGCTGGTGCCCTACCCACTGAACCACAGGCACTGCCCAAAGTGATCTTTCTTAAACTGATGAGAATCTATTACAAATCTACAGCTCAGATCATAATTATTAGTGAAAAACTATTTTCTTTTTAAGATTGGAAATGAGACCAGGGTCTTTCTCACCATTCTGTTTAAGATTCTTCTGGAAGTTTATGCTATTTATTTTTCTGTGCTAGCAAGGAACAATTGAAATCACCTATTGTGCACAATGCAATGGTACATTTCAAAACTACTAAGAGTAGAGTATAAATGTCACACCAGAACAAATAAGTAAGTGAGGTGATGGTTATGTTAATCAGTTTGATGTAAGCATTCCACATTGTTGTATATCAAATCAGCACATTGTACCCCCTAAATGTACACAGTTATGATTTAATAATAAAAAATAAAGTTCCATTTTCAGCAGAATCTAAAAATATGAAATACTAAGGATAAATTTAACAAAAGTTGTACAAGATTGTTACACTAAAATATTACTATGAGAAATTAAAGAAGATTGAAATAAATAAAGAGATATATAGTGTTAATTAGTCAGAAAACACAATATTTAAAGGCATAAATCCTCTCTAAATTGATCTATAGTTTCAATGAATCACAATCAAAATGTCAGAGATATTTTTGTAGAAATTGATAAACTGATTGTAAAATTTCTATTTCAATATAAAATACTTAAAATATCCAGAATAATTTTGATGATGCATAACTAGTGTTGAGCCTCATGCAAAGGAAAGAGGGAGTA
The DNA here is from genome assembly GCA_963575145.1 of Galago senegalensis. Taxonomy (NCBI): domain Eukaryota; kingdom Metazoa; phylum Chordata; class Mammalia; order Primates; family Galagidae; genus Galago; species Galago senegalensis. Next base: position 25,907 of record CAUYTI010046073.1, read on the forward strand.
CCAAATCCTGTTAATTGTACACTGAGCTGGCTATTGGTAAAGAACATCCAAATAGTTAAGCTATCTCATATGTAACATCCAATAGTTGAAATAACTATCCAAAAGGTTGAAAATATTTACTTTGCATCACTCAGAAATTTTACTGTTAGGTATACACTCTAGTGAAACTCACACATGTACCCAGGAGACATATGTAAAGATATTCATTATAATGTGTAATAGTAAAATATTAAAACAAATAACATATGAATAGAATATGTCTAAGGAACTACTACAATCATTTTAAACAATTTATCTATATCTATATGTGTGTGTGTGTGTGTTAACATGAAGAGATGTAAAACATCTAATCTTGTAGAGGAAAAAAAGCATTTTGCAGGACTATTAAAACAAAAACATGTTTATTAATACATGAAAATAATACAAAAGTATTAAAATATATCTGATTTCTTCATTGTGTAATTACTTTTTCTCTACTTTCCATAGTCTAATCTTTTACAGAATGTCACCAAACACAGCCTAAACTCAAGGTGGGAGGGATTAAGCACCACCTCCTGGATGGAGTAGTATCTATATATACGATTTAGAGTTCTTCTGCAAGAAAGATGTGGGTAAAGGTGGGACCACACCTATGGAGCATATGACAAGGGCACAAGTCAAATCTGTCGAGTGTAAGAACATAAATGTCTTAGCACAATAATCAAGTAGATGAGGTGAAATTTATGTTGATTGGTTTGATCTAACCACATCAGATTGTACTAAAAAAATCAACACATTGTACCCCACATATGCATAAATGTATTCATGATCTATGTGTATTTGACTTAATAAAAAAAAAAATATATATATATATATAAGCAGAGTTTTGTAACCAGTATTTGATGACTGCTTTGTGGTTAGGTTAAAAGAAAGATATTAAGAAGCCTTTCTAGCTCATGGATTTAGGGGGAAATATATTTTTTCATATTTTAAATTTTTAATTAAATGTTATAAAACTGTCATGAGTAGATTTAATGTTTCAAATTTCCAATTATACAGTGATTTCACAGAGTTGTGAATAACTGTGTTCATTTGTTTTTTAAACTACTTCAGATACTTAAATTGCCTGGACCAGAAAATTCAGAAAACGAATCCATTAGACTGACTTATACTTAGAAATATTATAAAAGCAAAACTCTGCTATTATCACTATAATTTCCTAAAATATAGATTTAACCATTGTTCTTTCTTAAAAAAGAGATGTGTCTGGGCAGCGCCTGTGGCTCAAAGGAGTAGGGCACTGACCCCATATGCCGGAGGGGACAGGTTCAAACCCAGTCCCCGCCAAAAACTGCAAAAAAACGAACAAACAAACAAACAAAAAGAACAAAGAGATATTGTCTTGAATGGTTGACATAAGTTGTTTATTTTTCCCAACATTAATGTTAACTTTATATAAAACTCACTTTAAAAAATTTGCCTCAATTTATGAAAATGTTGTAATAGACTCAGTGTCCAAGGGCCACTATTCTGGCTAAAATGTATTTATGTATTTATTTATATATATAAATTTTGTGTGTGTGTGTGTATAGGGTCAGTTATCTGTCCGAGTTCAAAGAGGATAAGCAGAGTCTCCTGAAGAGCTCTTCCTTAATGGACCAAAACACAGGAGAAGACAAGAACCGGGATATGAATGTGCCTGGTGGTTTTGAGAAAATATATCATCACACCTTGAATGAGGATTCCAATGTTATGCTCAATACTGGAGTGAGCATCTTCATTAAAAATATAATGTTATATATATATTTATATGGAATAAAGAGGTACATTTCATTTTAATATTTAAACTCAAAGGTGAGTTTAGAATTCTTAGTCATAGAAGGCCCAGTCATGGAAGGAGTAGTTTGTAAAGCAATCCAAATTAACTTTCAAGTTCAAGTGTGAAATAGTACAGATAAAAATCTTATTTTACTCTCAGTATTGTTATTCCTCATGGTATTTATCTGAGCTTTCAAAACTGTTCATTCAGAGTTGAGAAAGTGTTCTAGGAAGGGTTATTATCACTACTAACACACATAAAAGACATTTAAGTTTATGCATTTGAATGCATTGTTACTGCCTGATGGACTATTTCCAAGTCACATATAACTTCATTAGCATGGGAAATCTCATTGGATTGCCTAGCATTTCTTTCCTTGTTTTTTAAACTATCTCTTTCCTACAATTTTCCCTTTTTTCTTCACGAGGGATTCTGAGATTGTGACTATACAATCATTTTCTAAGTTGCTCATGCCTTTGCTGAGTGGCTTATCAGTCTGTTGTGAAGCAGAATACATGTTATACAATTAAAGTGTGGAATTTTGAGCCAGATAGAACTGTAAAATCTGCTCTATCATTTACAAGCCACTTTGACAAGTCATTTATCTGTGCTGCAGTATTATTCTGCATGAAACTGTTAGAATGAGTTAGCATTAGTAAAATATGAACTGTGTAAAGTTTGACACTAATCAGGTATTTGAGAGATGTAATTTTCTCCTTTCTCTGCTTACTCACGTCTACTGTTCTTCCCTATATCTCCCTCTTTAAAAGATGCACACGAATGTATATTTGGCAGACAACTCTAAAAACCTTTGAGTATTCCTGCATTAGCATACGTTTTTCCTTCTAGAAATATATCTTTTAAACACCAGGAAGCACTTTTTCCTGCCATGAAGATAATGTCCAAGGAGAAAAAAATATCTCCTTGTAAACTTTGCCTCATTTCTAGTTAGTGACAGCATCAATGCTGACTGTTTTATTCAGAACATGTTGGTTGACCTGTTAAGTGTATTTTTTTCCTATGAAGTATGGGGCATCCAAATGTTGGGGGAAATAGAATGAGAATATTGTTAAACTTTTGGTTATATGTATATTCAAATAATATGCTCAATGTGTTTTTCTTCAACTTTCAAATACCTTTTCAGATGAACTCTCTACATAAAGCAGTGGTTTCCACTATTAATCTGAAAAAAATTATAATCGCAGATTAGCAATCAAGTCTGAAAAGACAGAGAAAATTTTATAGGTGGCCATGTCTGTGTGCAATTTAAAATTGTACACTATTGTAAAAATGCACTTCAAATATGTATATGAATATTTCATATACATATTTTAAATAAACAATTGGACTCATTACTTTACACTTAGAGATTGAAGACAAACAGATTCAGTGTATTATTACAGTTTAAAATAAATTTAGCCTCTGTTTTCTCACATTTCTCAATCATTTAGGTCACATAGATTAAAACCTGGCAATGGAAACTTGTTATATATATGAATAAATGACAATTTTATGTGAATGGTTTTTCATGAAAATGGAGTTAGTATTGGATGACAGTGACTTAATAATAACATATATGGATATTCTATAGAGATGTTATATGTTAATGATAGAAATCATCCTTTTAAGATTTTCTTTATGCTTATAGTAGAAGCCAAGCTTTAATCATTTCAATCAACACATTACACAAAGTAATTTTGCTTGTCACCTAGTCTAACTATACTCATGTTCTGTTCAAAGATACATATATGTATATGTAAAAGAATGCAGATTTCTATCATAAGATTCAAAATATTCATGTTAATGAATCTTATTAAGATTTGAGACCATTGTAATTCTATGTTTCTCTCCTCTTTTCAGTGTACACTTTATATCCAGCAGTTCTATGCCATGCTTGTAAAGAAGGCAATTTTCACTAGGTGCAACTGGTTTGTGGTGTTGATACAGGTACTGGGACTTCTGGGTATGTCTTATGTAACGATAGGAAATTTGAACCTTGACATGAACATTTTTAAAAGGAAATATAATGATGAGCCTGCCAGGAAAATGGATTTGGAACAATATGGTCAAACCATTGTGCCTGTATCAATTTCTGGACATTCTGACTTGACTCAGAATTTCACAAAACATCTAAAAATCATGCTAAAGGCTAAGAAACAAAAACTTCAAGAAGTACAAGGTAAGGCTTAACAAAAAGAAAAAAGATGCTATTAAATAAAAACCTACTTGTGTCACTTTCAAAGAAGGGTTTTAACTGAATTAAATTCCTATTTATTTTTATGATAATAACCAACTTCATACAGGCAGCCAAATCAAAGGCAAGAGTCATCCTGAAAGGGTGCTGGTCACAAAAGTTAATTATTGGTGGAGGCAGTTTGTATGTCATCTATAAGCCATGCTCTATACCTTTTAAGAACTGGGTACAAAAACAAAAATATTTTGTTTTGTAAAATTCAGCACTGAATTTGTACATAAACCCAGATTCACAGAATGATACCATGGTTCTAAATTCTGAAAGGCTTCCCACAAGTCTCTTAGATTGACCATATCAAAAATATGTTGAGCTTAAGTATTTGTGGGAAGGCTACTCAGAAATCCTTTATTTTGAAGGTTGTAATAACAATTCATTACATGTACTGGACACATTATTTTGGCAAGAGCTTTTCTAAATGCTTCACCTAAATTACCCCCTTAAATTTTTTAACAGCCATATTTGATAAAGGTAGAAGTATTAAAGTTTGGAGATGTTAAGTAAGTTGTCACAAATTATGCCTCTAGGATATATTAGAGCAGAGACTAGATTTCAAGGCTGCCTGACCAGAGTCTGCAATCTTAATCTTATGCTATACTACATCACCATCACCTCAGAAAGATGCAAGACTGTCATCTTTCAAGATGGATTATTTTGTTATAGGTGTATTATTTATAATTCCTTCTGGTACTGCCTGATTGACAGTGTTACTTTAGATGGTCATATAGACTGTGTAAGGCATGTTGTTTTTCTTTTAGTTTTATTGTGAGAGATGAAATTGCATTTCAAAATGTTGGATATTATATAGACCATTATCCAATTTTACAACATACAAGTGATTTATAGCATAAAGACTGTCAGTCTCATTATATTTCTCATTTTCTCCTTATTAAAGGAACACTGGTTAAATTGTTAGTAATCAAATATCACAGTTGTTTAGAAGACAAGATGAAGAGAAGAGATAGAAAATTTCCCTGCTCCATAATATGGTTTCTATTCTATCACATTATTTTGTTTATATAAAACTTAAAAGGCTGTGCTTCACAGATACATCAATCATAAGATTATCTAATTAAATATTATTTATTCTTCCCTTGACCATCTTGCAATTGATAATTATTCAGGCAATTCTTCTGGAAAGATGGTTGACTAGGAAGCTCCAGTTCTTCATGCCCCCATAAAAATATTAAGTAAGCAACCAAAGACTGACTAAAATAGCTTTGTGGGAGTATTAGAGGTCAGTCAAGGATATTCATCAATCAAGTAGATGCCCAATCAAGAAAAAGCCACACTCAAAATGGCAGGAAAGTTTGCAGTGTTTTTGCTCACTTTTGGCTTACTTCCCCCTTTATTCCATTTATGCTGGAGGTTGAATGTTTTTAATTTTTTGCATGAAATTCATATATGTTATCTAGAAAAATACTAGGAACAAAAATTTTAAAAGATAAAAATTTTTGTTATATTCCACTATTATGTAGTATTCCCAAAGTGGAACACTAGATAAAATCTCTGCTACATTGTACATAATGTATAAAATCAAGTTTCTTATTGCTATTTGCACACCTGCTATTTACTGTGATATTGAACAAAACACTTCACATGTAAAGCAGCATCACATTTTTCACATTGAAAAATGGTGTTCTTACAACATTTAGCACACCACATTTGCTTTCCCTGTTTGACTAGGGCATAGTTCATGCCATTATAACATGAGCCAGTGTTACCCTTCTGAGAATGTCTTACTCTTCAGCCAGGAACTAGAAAATGGCCATGGACCTCCAAATAATGACATATTATGCGTGAAGGAAACCAGAAAATCCATTTGCTGCTCATCACATGTTTTACACAGTAGCAATCATTTTGTAAGAATAATTCAAAACATAAGAAAGAGGGATTGAATACCATTTATTTCCATGGATTGATGCCCACTGCTTAATCAATGTCATTATCAGCTGTGTTTATGCCTCTTGTTAAATGGTTATATGCTTTGATCATGTTTGGCTGCTGAATTTGGATCTTCTTATTCAGTTTCTGGGAATAATGATGAACAAGACAAGGTTATCTCATATGCTAGCATCAGATGAAACAATAGTGACAACACTGTTATCATTCCATCTGTAAACAACATTGACTTTGCCATTAATTCAATAATTGAATGTGCCTCCTTTTTTTCTTCAGAGCCACGTTTTATTCCAATGGAGCTTTTTCTTATTTCTTTTCTTTTCCTTTTCTTTCTTTCTTTCTTTTCTTTTTTTTTTTTTGAGACAAAGCGTCAAGCTGTCACCCTGGGTACAGAGCTGTGGCATTATAGCTCACAGCAACCTCCAACTCCTGGGCTTAAGTAATTCTCTTGCCTCAGGTTCCTAAGCAGCTGGGACTATATGCACCCACCACAATGCTGGGTATTTTTTGGTTGTAGTTGTCATTGTTGTTTGGCAGGCCTGGGCTGGATTCAAATCTGCCAGCTCTGGTGTATGTGACTGGTGCCTTAGCCACTTGAGCTACAGACACGAAGCCCCAATGGAGCTTTTACAATGTGATCTTTTCCCACTGTACCTGTTTTCTGATGTCTCATTGAACTGAGCTTGTCAAGAAGTGCAGTAGTGTTGAAAAAAGTTATTTAATACAAAATGGTATTGTCCACAGTGTGCCATTGTAAGTGCTTCACTAAACTGAAGGACAAGTGATGCACTGACACATTCCTCATGTTTAGCATTTGAGTTTTTACCCTGATTATGGCTGAAACCAGCAAATGTAGCCTAGACATGTTGCATCACACTGAAACTTACAGCCAAATTGAATGGGCTTTTCTCTAATAAATTGTTTGCATCCATGATGACTCACATAAGGAACCGTGCATTCATCGAAGCTGAAATATGTTTCATTTGCAACAAATTTTATACCTCTGTCATTCAGTGTGCTTATAAGAAGTTTCAACTTGGAAAACTTGTCCACTGGGTCCAAATTTGCATTATCAGCAACAAGCAAATTAGAAAAATATAGTTTCAAACTGGTCATGTTTCATGGTAGCACTAACAAGTAAATTATGCTCATCTTTCTTTGTTCCCAGAACAAATGCCTTCTAGGAACTGAGATGTAATCATGCAGAAAAATAATTTCCAGAAAACATTTGAATTCAGAGCTAGTCAAGCCCAGATTTATACCCTTACTTGCAATGTATAAGTTGGAGTACATGACAACAAGTTTAATGACCTTGTCATTAAGAAAAAGTTCAAAAAATTCTATGCAAGTTCTCATTTTAGTGCAGAAATCATTTGGTGGTTCTGTAACTCTACTTGCTTTGCGCTATGCACTTAGGTCAGTTTTTTTCAATTTGTGAGCAATTTTTGTCACTTTCTTTAAAAAGAAAGTAGACATATGTAGAAAGAAGGCATACATGGAACTTCATAGTCAAGAGAGTCATCTTTAGGTGCATGTGAAGGATCATATAAGTCAGACTCAGCATCATAGCCATCTTGAATAAGATATACAAGTATGCACAACAAAGAACTTGACAGTTTATTGTTTCACTTTCTTCATCTCCTGAATCTTCATCAGAAACAGATGCTATAGCATTTTCAGGTGGTTATATCATAGCACTTCTATGCTGTCATCTCTCTAACAGGTCAGTTCTTTCATATAAACTTAGAGTTCAAGACATCTCGAGACTTGTAAAATGATTTAAACTACACAAAGGGAAAATGATATTATTAGTCCTAGTGGTAGAAGTTTTTCCTAGTGCTCCAAAAATAGAACATGCAAAATGTCAAAACTGTAACTAATACAACAATAGCAACTTTTGGTGTTTTCTTTTTACAGAACAATAGCATAACTAGTAGAGAAGTAACAGGAAAAAATTGCTAGTACAAGATGTAGTACAGTAAAGCTGTTTACCTGTTTTTAGATGGTTCTTCAAAATTTTTTTAAAAATTCACATCACTTTTGACAAACTTCCAGACACCAGTATTTGTAGCTGTGTCTAACTCTGTGCACCATGTGATAGCATGTACCTACAGGCAACAGATGTATGAAAAATCAGACTTTGGCAATGATCTTGAGCAGTAGGATATAAATAACTCTCATGTCACTAACATTCCAATAATGGAACCCAAGACATAAATTTAAATTGGGCACAGTTAGGAAGAACCTATACAATTTTTAGCTACCCCATTGAAACAAAAGAAAGACATTGGAAATTCCTTCTTAATATTCTATCTGCCTGGAGGCTTCCTGCAGACTGGGTTAAGTCCCAGTCTTGAGTCAGAACCCAGTTGCTCAAAAGGGAAGAGAATCATGGTTTAGATATTATGTTAGAGGTCACTGAAAGCAGTAAGTGCTGAGGAACATGAAAACTGCAAGGAAGACTACAAGCACATGAGTACTTGAGAGCAAAAGATTAAGAGCAGTAGAAGAGAACAGTAGAACATCTAAGGCCTTAATATGGAACAAGGGAAAGATAAGACAATTAACATGTTTCAAAGCAGTTGTATATACCAGGGAATGGAAGGGGTGAGCAATGCACAAAGCACAAGCCCAGGGAAGATACATGCCCAGAAAAGGTCTGAGAAGACCTAAGCCTCCATCTTAGTCTCATTAGTGAAGGTCTTTCCCTATGTAAATGAAGTCTACAAATACAAGCAGAGAGTCTATTTTTTCAAATGCTCAATTTTTAAAAAGATTACAATCATACAAAGAAATAGAGAAACATGGCCCACTCAAACAAAGACCATAAATATCCAGAAACCAACCTTAAAGACACACAGCAGTTTGACTTACTAGAATATTTCAAAACAACTATCTTATATATGCTCAAAAAGCTAAAAAAAAATAGACAAAGAAATAAAGAAAAACAGGAAAATAATATGGAAACAAAATTTGAATATTGACAAAGATAAAAATTACAAAAAAGATGCAAAAGTTCTGGAGCTGAAAAATACAATAGTTGAATCGAAAAATTGAATAGTGAGGTTTAGAGCAGGCTTGAATAGAAAGAAAAAAGAATCAAGTTTGAAGATAGATTACTTGAATGATTTAAGTATGCAAAGCAAAAAGAAAAAAATGAAGATATGTGAGCAAACTTAAGAGACTTATTGGACACCATCAAGCTGATCAAGATGTATAAGGTTGTATTCCTAGAAGGAGAAAAAAGAGAAAGAAGCAGGAAACTTATTTGAAGAAAGAGTACCTCCAAAAACTTCTCAAATTTGAGGAAAGACTCAGATATACTAATACAAGAAGCTTAACAGACTCCAAGTGGTGTAAACTTACAAAGAGACACGTTATTATTAAATTGTCAGAAGACAAACACCAATAATCTTAAGAGCACCAAGACAAAAGCAACTCATTACATACAAGAGATCTGCAGTGTGTGATGATAATCTGTAGATTATCAGATTTCTCAGCAAAAGTCTTGAAGGTCAGAAGGTCATGGGATGGTATACTTAAAGGGCTATTTTTTAAAAATGTGTCAATTAAGAATTTCTATATCTAGAAAAACTGTCCTTCAATAGGATGGGGGCAATTAAGGCATTTCTGATAAATAAAAGCTGAAGAAGTTCATTACCGCTCAACTTGTCCTACATATAAGAAATGGTAAAGGGAATCCTGCAAAGTTAAATGAAAGGAGGCATTCAAAGCCATATGAACATATAAAGTTCTTCAGTAAAAGTAAGTTTTACTCAACTCAGAACCCAAATGGGAAGAGGAACATACATTCATGGACAAATTTTTTTAAATGGTGTTATTGAAATTTTGTTTTTATTACCTCAATTGTTATTCTTTTACAGTATGCAGAAAAAGGTAATAAAAATTAACTAAATATATAAATGGCTATGTGATACATTAAAAGATACAAAGAGATTGAAATAAATTTTAAAAATCAGAAGATTTAGAGCTGAACAATTCAATTGACAAACTGAGAAATGTATCAGAGTCTTTCAATATCAAAATTAATTAAGCAGAAGAGAGAATGAGTGATCTTGAACACAGGCTATTTGTAAGTACGTAGTCAGAAGAGGAAAAAGAATACAAAAGAATGAAACATGCCTGTAAAATTAAAAAAATTAAAAGAACAAATATGAGATTTATTGGCTTTAAAAGAAGAGGTAGGGAGAGAAATTAAGGTAGAAATTGTCTTCAAAGAAATAATCAAAGAGAACTTTCCAAACCTAGAGAAAGATACCAACATTCAGGCATAAGGTCATAGAACAACAATCAGATTTAACCTAAACAAGAGTACTTCAAAGCACTTAATAAAGGAAGAAGAGAGAGGAGGAAGGAGAGAGGAGAGGAGAAAAGGAGAGGAGAGGAGACAAGACGAGACATAAAAGAGCTCCAATACATCTGGCTGCAGACTTCTCGGTAGAAACCTTACAGGTCAGCAGAGAGTGGCATGACACATTAAAAGTGCTGAAGGTAACTAACATTAACTCTAGAATATTCTATCCTGCAAAAAATGTTCTTCAAACAAGAAGGAGAAATGAAGAATGTCCCAGACAAACAAAAGTTGAGGAATTTTATCAACACCACATGTGTCCTCCAAGAAATGCTAAAAGAAGTTCTTCAATTTGGAAGGAAAGAATGTTCTTGGAAAACAAGAAATCATCTGAGGGTATATAAGTCAATTATAGCAGTAAGTAAAGAAACAGAGAATACTCTATTGCTGGAATTGTGGTGTATAAACTACTTGTATCCAAGTAGTTTTATGTCTTGTAAGAAGACAAAAAGGCAAACCTATCAAAAATAATAACTACAACAACTTTTTGAGAAATTTGTAATATATTATCTGGAAACTACAAAAAGATTTTTTAAAAGTACAAGAAATGAATGTAAAGTGTACAATTTCTTTTAGATATCTGGGCTTGTTTAATTTTTGTTTGTAAGCAAAGGTAAGTTGTCATAGACTTGAAATAAGTGGCCTTGTGGTAATTTAAAATCAGAAAACCTACAACAAATGCAAAAACAAAAGAAAAAGAAGGATTAAAACACATTTCTAAAGAAAAATGACTTTTAACAAAGGAAGACAGAAAGGAAGTAAGAAAGAAAGGACCAAAAAAAAAAAAAACCCAGAAATTAAATAACAGCATAGGAGTAGTAAATTCTTACCTATCAATAATAACATAGAATGTAAATGGACTAAACTCGTCAATCCAAAGAAACACAGAGACTGAATGAATAAAATTGGAAATCCAGACTCAACTGCATGTTGTCTACGAAAAATACACTTCATATACAGAGACACACATAGATTAAAAATAAAGGGATTATAAAAGATATTCCGTGGAAATGGGAACCAAAAAGGGCAAGTTTAACTACACTATGATCAGATAAGTTCAATTTGGTTTTTTTCTTTCTTTCTTTTTTTTTTTTTTAGTTTTTGGCTGCAGCTGGGTTTTGAACCTGCCACCTCCAGCATATGGGGCCAGTGCCCTACTCCTTTGAGCCATAGGCGCCACCCAAATTCAATTAGCTTTTAAGACAAAAACAGTATAAAGAAAGAAAGATGGTCATGATAATAATAAAAAGGTCAATTCAACAAGAAGATATGACAATTCTAAAACATATGCACCCAACACTGCACCACCCAGATATATAAAGCAAATATTATCAGAGCTAAAGAGAGCAGTAGACTCCAATAAAATAACTGTTGGAGACTAACTGTTGGACCCTACTTTTATCAGATCATCCAGACAGAAAGCCAACAAAGAAACATGGGATTTAATCTATACTATAGAACAAATACACTTCATAGATAATTACAGAACGTTTCATCTAGCAGCTGAGGAATACACATTCTACTCCTTAACTCATAGATAACTATCAAAGAGAGACCATATAAAGGTCACAGAAGAAGTCTTTAAAAATTTTTTTAAAATTGGGCAGTGCCTGTGGCACTTTAGGAGGACCCCTCAGGCAATTGAAGCAACATCAAAAATACACTTTTAGGACCGGATCAAACTAAAAAGCTTCTGCACAGCCAAGAAGACAGTAAATAAAGTAGGTAGACAGCCCTCAGAATGGGAGAAGATTTTTGCAGGTTATGTCTCTGACAAAGGCTTAATAACCAGAATACATAGAGAACTCAAATGTATTAGCAAGAAGAGAATGAGTGATCCCATCTCTGGATGGGCAAGGGACTTGAAGAGAAATTTCTCCAAAGAAGATCAGCGCATGGCCTACAGATGTATGAAAAAATGCTCACCATCATTAATCATCAGAGAAATGCAAATCAAAACCACTTTGAGATATCGCCTAACTTCAGTAAGATTAGCCCATATCACAAAATCCCAAAACCAGAGATGCTGAAGTGGATGTGGAGAAAAGGGAACACTTCTACACTGCTGGTGGGAATGTAAACTAATATGTTCCTTTTGGAAAGACATCTGGAGAACACTTAAAGAACTAAAAATAGACCTGCCATCTGATCCTGCAATTCTTTTATTAGGTATATACCCAGAAGTCCAAAAATCACATTACAATAAAACATTTGTATCAGAATGTTTATTGCGCCCAATTCATAATTGCCAGGTCATGGAAGAGGCCTAAGGGCCCATCGATCCACACATGGATCAACAAACTGTGGTATATGTACACCATGGAATACTAACTATGCAGCCATAAAGAAAGATGGAGACTTTATGTCCTTCATGTTCACGTGGATGAAGCTGGAAAGTGTTCTTCTTAGCAAAGTATCACAGGAATGGAAGAAAAAGTATCCAATGTACACAGCCCTATTATGAAATTAATTTATAAATTTCATATGAAATCTATAACCTAATAACATCCTAAGTGTCACGCGGCCCGGCCGGCGGGCTGTGTCAGAGAGTTCGTGATCAGAGTATGAGAGGGGGAGGGGAAGGGGTGGACACAATCACACAACCACTCATACAGTATAGGGAGAAGGCTGAGCCGAAGCTGTTTATTAGAGATCGGTACAATCTTATATAGGGTTAGTTGAGGGGG
>CAUYTI010046077.1:0-11035 GCA_963575145.1 Galago senegalensis
TGGCATCACAGCTCACAGCAACCTCCAACTCCTGGGCTCAAGCGAGTCTCCTGCCTCAGCCTCCCAAGTAGCTGGGACTACAGGCGCCCGCCACAACGCCTGGCCATTTTTTTGGTTGCAGCCATCATTGTTGTTTGGCAGGACCGGGCTGGGAATTCGAATCCGCCACCTTAGGTGTATGTGGCTGGCACCTTAGCCGCTTGAGCCACAGGCGCCAAGCCCTGAACTTCTAATTGACAATTTTGTTCAATAAATATTACTGAATTGCTATGTCATTATCAGCCATTGAGCTAGGTTCAATTTTAAAAAATGAACACAGCATGGCCCATCCCCAAAGGAATTTTAGCTTACTGGAAAAAACAAATCCAAAAAAATCACTGACATAATTTCTCCAAAATGTGGTAAAATTGAGATAAGGGAAATCACAGGCTGTCACATTAGCGAAGATGAGGAAGTTTGTAGCAAACACAAATAAATAAATCTTGAAAATGAATTAAGAATTAACCAAGCTCTAGTAAACAGTGTTGTCAAGTAAAACTATAACACAAGTCATATATGTCATTTGAGATTTCCAGTAAGCATTTTTTAAAGAATAAAAAGAAACAGATTAAATTAATTTTAATGACTATTTATTTCATTTAATACAATATATTCTGTATATTATAATTTTAAAATGGATTCAATATAAAAAATTGGTGAGAGAATTTATATTACTTCTTACATGCTTTTCAGACTCCAGTGTGTTTCCCTTTAACATCACATCTTAATTGAGACCAGCCGCAGCTCAGGTGTTCAGTAGCCATTCGTAGCTGGTGACGACTCACACTTAGACAGTACAGCTATACAAACTGAAGACCAATTTTTAATGAAAGCAGGAAAATCGGTAGTTGTCAACGGGGAAGAAAAGATGAACTGCAAAGGGGAATAAGGAAAAATTGAGGGATGATAGAAATGTGTGTGTACCTCTGTCTGAATCCCTTAAATGGATGCAGCTTACTGTACATAGATTATAACTCACTAAGTGGACTTTTGAAAAAGCAGCCAGCCAGACGATAAAGATGAGAAGACTCTCGTAGAGCCTTCCCTGGTGGTACTGAATTTTATTCCTCTCACAGAAAACTGTTTTCAGCCTTCCCTGATAGTGTCATCATTTTTAATTTCTTTGCTAATTTGGTAACTGATAAGTGGTATCTTGTCTTAACTTATATTTACTTAACAAATAGGGTTTTCATGTTTATTGAACATTTGTGTATTCCCAAGTCATGTCCAGGTTTTTTCATATCCTCACGTCCATATAAATATATGAAAGTAACACAGAAGGGAAGGAAGAAAGACCCTGGTGCTATGTATTTACTTGTGCATCCACGCCCACCTGTAATACCCGTAATAATGCCGCACTATGTAAAACAGAAGAGGACAGAGGAAATTGATGAAACTCACTGGCCCAACTTAGAATCTGGTTGGGGAAGTTATCTGTCTCTGTCTCCCTCTCTCTCACACCCGCAGACACACACATACATCATGGAGAAAACACGGAGGTAGTGTTAACACAGATGTGTAACAAAGTGTCAGACCCCACAAAGCCCTGGTGATTTCTGCTTCACTCTAGTCAGATGGAGCTGAGAATCTCAGCTGTGCTCACCAGTGCAGACTGATTCTACTCCTGTCACCACCTCCCTCAACATGTCAGAAAAGGTGCCACGTTTGCCACATGTTGGGACTTGGTTCTCCTAATAGCCTTTCCTCCTCACGGTTGTCATTTCAGTAAACTGAAGCCTCAGCTCTCACTCAGTGACCACCTCCATATTCTTGAAGAGAATATCCGGAGGCTGCTGCCCCTCCCACCCCTGGAAAGTCTGAAAAACGAGGGCCAGACCGACAAGGACAAGGAGCACATAAAAGTACGTGGCCCGGCCTGAGCAGAGGGACACCCGAGGGGGACTTTACTCTGACTTCAGCCTGGGACTCACGCGGGCACGTCTGATTTCAGTTTCTCTACGAACGATCCATGGACGCCCTCGGAAAACTTCTGCGGACCATGATGTGGGACAACGTGAATGCGGAGGACTGTCTGGAGATGTTCAGTGTGAGTGGAGCCTCGGCTCAAATTGATGCCCATCCTCCCTGGCCGTCCTCCACATGCCGCTCTACCCCACAGGGAGACATCAGCCTCCCCTCCCCACACACACAGAGCCAGGCCTCTCAAAACGCTGTTTGTGGGGATGTGAGAGAAAGGGAGAGAGACAGAGACAGGGAGGGAGACCATGGGGCCGAATGTACACGAAGAATAAGGGAAGGATATTTATTGCTTGACCAACAGCTTCTCCG
Organism: Galago senegalensis; assembly: GCA_963575145.1. Lineage (NCBI taxonomy): Eukaryota > Metazoa > Chordata > Mammalia > Primates > Galagidae > Galago > Galago senegalensis. Next base: position 2,329 of record CAUYTI010046077.1, read on the forward strand.
GATGTGGCTTGTTTCACCAAAAGAATGGGAAAGAGAGAGAGCCTTCCAGATCGCTGCAAAAGTGCTGACGAATGATATTGAGGTAAATAATCCCCTAAAACAAATAGATGTCATTGTCTGCAAATGGCAGGGATCTCTGAGGCCTCCGGAATTCAAAACCCCTGCCTGGTGGACCTCAGGACTGCAAGCGGAGCGCTTTCCCGAGAAACCCCGGCCAGGTATCCCCCAACTCCCGACCGCGGCAGGTGCACCAGAAGGGAGCTGTGTCCCGGCCTTTGCATGCTGCTTACTTTCCCCCTGCCCTTAGGAAATCAGGCACCTCTGAAGGGAAAGTTCAAGGCTAAAAGGTCATTCTAAGAATCTGCAGAGAGAAAATGAAAGCCTTAAGATGAGCTGGCTGTTGGGAATAGCCCGGGAAATCACCAGCCATCCCACCACACGGGTCCCTCCTTTGTCCTGCAGGCACCGCAGAACTTTAAAGTCGGTTCACTCCTGGGGCTCCTGGCTCCTCACTGCTGTGACACCCTGCCCTCCATCCGCCAGGCCGCCGTTAGCTCGACTATTGGTCTGCTCTGTTTAAAAGGTGAGGGAACAGTGGGGAAGCCACGAAAGAAGAAAAGATACCAAATTTCTTTCATTCCGTTTTCCTCTGTGTGCGTCTCTGCCTCCCTTCTTCCTCTGCTCCCGTTTACTCTGCTCTCTCCTCCCCACCGCTTCTCACCTCTCCTCTCCTCTTCTTTCCTTTTCTCTCTCCCTCTCCAATTCAGCCATTTCTGTTTTAATACCTTAATTGTACCAGAGAATTTGTGTTTCTCTTAGATCTGAAACAAGTCATTTTTTCCTTCAGTAGCTCTGTTTTCCTGTTTTTTTGAAATAAAGATAATAACACTGAAGCATTATAGAGATCCATGAAAGTAGATAAAATGTTTTGAGAGTCTCTGATTTAAATCGCTGAGCAATTGGGTATATTAGCAAGGCTTCCTTTATCACATACTTTTCTTCAGGAGAAAATTGCACTGTTATTATGGTGCTAAGTGACTTTCAAAGACAGAACTTTGTGGAGGCTTTTTCAACAGAGCGGGATCTCCTCCTGCTCTCCAAGTACGTGGGAATATCAGAAAATATAAGGAATTTGCAAACCTCGGTCTCAGGCCGAAAGCACCAATCAAGGTGTCCTGTCCAGGTGGATTCACTAGGTATTTTGCTGAAGACAGTCTCACATTGTGTGTGCTTTATTTCCTTTTTATTATTATTATTATTATTTGCTGTTATTTTTACATTGACAACATCTCAGGTATGAGAAAACTGAGGGTCAGGAAAGTGACATAGTAGAGATTTTGTTCTAAGACTAACTTCAAATCTGCTGTAAACTCTTAACCCCAATACAGTTGCTGAAGTTATAGTCCAAGTGTGTGCACATTTCTGTGGACACCAGGTACAGCCAGGAACACTCGGTTGAGGCTTAATGCCATCTAATGCCTCTGTTCTGTTCATCATCTTTTAGCTACTCAAAATATCTATCAAATTCCTTTCCATGTATCAGATGCTGTTCTGATACTGAGGACAGAGAGATGCTATGAGACTTACATAAGTAAAGTGTGTTAAAGCCAAAAAGTGGGATTTGGTTGGGGGTTAGGCAGTATCTAGTCAAAAAGAAAAAGTTTATTCAGTAGAGTCAGAATAGGTTGAAAATCTCTTGGACTATGTGAAGGTAATTTATTAAAAATATATACTTTTGCCAAGAACTTCCCCCCAAATGAAAGAACTAATGAACCATTGCAATAAGAAATGTTCCAGAAAAGGATGCACAGAAAGAAAGGAATTTGAACTCTACCTATTATGATTCTACCTATTCTTCTTTTTGCCTCCGGAAGTAGCAAATTTCAGTTCCTCATGCACTCTCTACTAACAAGAAATTCCACGCTTCATAAGTGGCATTAATTCTTTTTTCCTTGATTGCTCAAACAAGAGTGGTAGAGGGAGAGAAAAAAACATGGGCTATTAAACCTACTAGGCACAAGTAGCAAGGGTGTTGCTAAATAAAATAACCCACTAATTCCCATGGATGTTACCTATTAGTTTTGAGATGAGAGATCTGAAATGTAAAAGTTTATCTATTCCTTGAAGCACTGCAAGTCGTGTGGCTGGGCTCTGAGCCCGGGTATGCCCATATGTGTTGGGCTAGGCTGTCTTCCACAGAATGTTCAAGTGCTAATTTCCACAATTACTATATATTCAAATAACAAACAGAAAATCGTTGGTTAGGTCTGCATTCATAAATCGATATCAATAATCACTTATGCAGTTGCTGATGGAAAGTTTCTATTACAATAGTTACTTTTCAATTTCCACATTGAGATAGCTCACTAAAGAATGGAACTCTGAAAGGGACAGTAGCATAGCAGAGTAGTCAGAGCCTGGGCATTTGTGTCCAGCAGACCAGGGTTCAAATTCTAATTCTCCTATTTTAACTCACTGCATGACCTTTGGCAACAGCATCACATCTCTCTGCCCCACCTTTCTCAGGTCCAAACTTTAGACAATAACAGGAGAGTCTACCTTAGATAATCTTCATGAATAACAAATGAGATCTTTGTATGCAGGGTATTCAGTATGGCACCACCATGTAGAAAATACTCAATGTGTTTACCACCCCACCAGACAGCAACTGATTTAGTATCACACCAAAATATTGGCAGCCCCGCTCTCAACCCCCAGCAGGTTCCTTGAACTCTTACCCATTCCTCTATTTGTTGATTTTAGGCATTCAACCAGAAGTAGAACGACTTCAGGGTCTGCAGGAAGGACTACAGTGTGATGATATGGAGGTGCAGATCAAGATTTCTTCTAAAATAGCAAAGGTAGTAAATATTGAAGTCTTCCCAAGGAATGTAAAGATGATTCAGAATTTATTTCCTAATGAGTAAGCTGTGTACTCCCTGCTACGAAGTGAGGCAACAGTCTAGACATTCAGTGAAGGACCTTTCATCCTGTCATTTTTTTTATTGCAAAGTATTAATTGAGGGGGGACAAGTGTTTGTGTTATAATGGATTCCTTGTATAATGCTTAAGTCAGGGCTTCTGGTGTGCCCATCTCCAGAAGAGTGTTCATGGTACCCAAGAGGTGAGTTTTTATCCCACATGCCCCCCACCCTTCTCCCTTCTTGGCTTCTCATGTCCTTCCTATCACTTTGGGCTTGTGTGTGCCATCTATTAGCTTCTACTTAGTACAAAAACATGCAATGTTTGGCTCCCCATTCCTGAGATACTGCACTTAGCATAATGGTCTCCAGTTCCACCTATGTTGCTTCAAATGACACTATTTCATTCTTTATTATGGCTGAGTAGTACTCCACAGTATATACATACCACATTTTCTTTATCTATTCATGCATCAATGGGCACTAATGTCGATTCTACATCTTTGCAAATATGAATAGTGCAGCAATAAACATTTGAGTGATATTTTCATAAAATGACTTCTTCTTTTCTTTTGGTTAGATATCTAGTAGTGGGATTGCTGGGTTGAATGGTAAGTCTGTATTTATTTCATTGGGAATCCCATACTGTTATCCATAGAGGTTGTGTTAATTTGCAGTCCCACCAACAGTGTGTAGGCATTCCCTTCTTTCTGCATCCATGCCAGCATTTACTGTTTTTTGACTTTTTTATAATGGCTATTCTGATAGAAGTAAGGTGGTATCTCATTGTAGTTTTCATTTGCAATTCCCTGATGACTAGTGATATTGAGCATGTTTTCATACGTAGGTTTGGACCATTTGACTATCTTCTTTCAAAAACCTTCCATTCATCCCTTTTGCCTAGTTTTTAATGGGGCTACCTGTTTTTTTTTTTTCTTGCTAATACATTTGCATTCTCTGTAGATTATAGATATTAGTCCTTTGTCAGACATATTATTTGCAAATATTTTCTCCCATCCTATAGGTTGTGTTTCCACTCTGTTCATTATTTGCTTTGATGTGCAGAAGCTTTTTGTTGTTGTTGTAAGCTCTGTGAGCTCAAGTCCTCAATAAATTGGTCAAAGACCTCAGAGTTGTTTCTTTCCATGGAAATTTTTAGTGAAAGGTAAAACATTTATATGACCTGAAGAGAAACCAAAGTATGAAGAAGCTTTTTAATATAATTCAGTTTCGTTTGTTTATTTTGTTGTTGCTATATTTGCCTTCGAGGCCTTAGTCATCAATTCTTTGCCTAGGCTGATAGCTAGAGAGGTTTTCCCACATTTTCTTCTAGGATTTTTATTATTTCATACCTTACATTTAAATCTTTAATCCATCTTGAATTAGTTTCTTGTACATGGCAAGGGAGAAAGATCTAGTTTAATTCTTCTGCATGTGGCTATCCAATTTTCCCAGCACCATTTATTGAACAGGGCTTCCTTTCCCCACTGTATGTTGTTGTCTGCTTTGTGAAAGATTAGTTAGTTTTAAGTAGATTATCTTATTTCTGGTTTATCTGTTCTGTTCCACTAGTTGTCTCTATTTTTTTTTTTTTTTTTTTTTTACCAAGACAATACTGTTTTGGTTACTATACCCCTATAGTGTAATTTGAAGTCAGGTAATGTGATGCCTCCAGATTTTTTCTTTTTGTTCAAGACAGCTTTGATTTTTCAGGCTCTTTTTTGGTTCCAAATGAAGTTTAGGATAGTTTTCTCTAAATCTGTGAAATATGACACTAGTATTTTAATGAGGATTGTGTTGAATCTATAAATCACCTTGGGTAGTGTGTACATTAAAATGATCTGAATTCTACCATTCCATGAACAGGGAATTTTTTCCTTTCATTTCTGTCATCTGAGTTTTCCTTCATCAGGGGTTTATAGGTCTCCTTGTAGAGCTCTTTCACCTCAAGATATACCAACTATATGCCTAGGTATTTTATTTTCTTTATACCTATTGTGATTAGTATTGAGCTCTTGATTTGACTCTCAGCTTGAATGTTATTAGAATATGGAAATGTTACTTATTGGTGTACATGGATTTTGTAATCTGAGACTTTGCTGAAATTATTCATCAATTTCAAGGTTCTTTTGGTGAAGTCTTCAGGGTTTTCTGGATAAGAGATCATATCACCCTCATACGCTGATAGCTTGACCTCCTCTTTCCCAAGTGGATGTAATTTCTTTCTTTCTCTTGCCTTGTTGCTCTGGCTAGGATTTCTAATACTATGGTAAGTACACATGCCTAGTCAACACCTGTTATACTATTTCATACTATGGAAAACCTTGTACTGAGGGCCTTTTCTAGGGTATGAGATGCAGTGACGTGAGGTGGAAGGTTAAAAGACTTGAGGTTACTGTGTGCACTGTTTGAAGCCCAGACTCTTCATCTTGAAAAAAAAAAAGACCATAGCTTACCTCTCAGAGTGATTGTGTGTGGATTGACTAATCAATTCAATCACTTATTCAGTCATCCATTCTTTCACCTGCTATCACTAGACCATCTACGATATACCACTCTCTATTGTAGACTCTAAGGACAGAAAGAGACAAAATCCTTTGCATTATAGTAGAAATAATCAGACAAATAAATATACTATCAGATAATAATAATTGAGAAGAATAAAGTCCATTAAAGGAATAAGAAATAAAAGAGGAGGGCCCCTAGAGAAAGCTACTCTGAATAAGAGAACCATGGAGATACCTGGGAAAACAACAGCCCAGGCAGAAGGGAAATAGCAGGTGAAGAGGCTCTGAGATGGAGAAAGAGGCAGAGAAGGCCATGTAGGAGACAGCCAAGGGCTGACTCGGGGCCTTCCAGGCCTTTTTAAAGACTTTGTCTTTTACTTCATCTTTAAATCAAAAGCTAATAGGAGAGGGCAGTGCCTGTGGCTCAAAGGAGTAGGGCACCTGCCCCATATGCCAGAGGTGGCAGGTTCAAACCTAGCCCTGGCCAAAAATTGCAAAAAAAAAAAAGCGCTAATTGGAGAGTCAGGGCTACTGGGTATAATTGTGCCAGTTGTGAAATGCAAAAGGGCACCTTCATGCAAAACATCATCATTCATAATGTAAACATTACAGATTTACGTTTGTGTTATGGAAATTTTCCAAATTCCAGAAAAGGATCCTACAGAATCAGTATGTTATGACACTATACTTACAGAGACAAATGTAATATGTTAAGGACAGGGCACATTTTCCTAATGTGCAAAGGTCTCTTATGGACTAGCAGTGGTTCTGAGAGGAGAAATATGATCAGATTTGCATTTTTGAAGGATTGCTCTGGTTACTGTGCAGAGACTAGAATATAGGATAGGAAAAACACAATCATGGTAGTCACCCTGGAGGAAATTACAAAGGTCCAGATGTTAGATCAGGTAGGTAGGACGGAGGGAGCAGTAACAGAGACATGAGAAAGTGATCAGCTTATGGCAGAGAAACCACTCAGGAGACAGGGAGGAAACTTATGTCAAATACCTGAAAAGCGTCTGACACATGCTCACGAACATGCTCGAAACGTGAGTTCCCTTCTTCCCTTTCCTCCTCAATCAAAATCCACCCCAATGTGAGAAGAAAACAGATAACTGTTGAACTTGGACACCAGGTGAGCATTTAGTGTTAGATAGCACAGGAGCAGCAATCCAGTCCTTTGATCGTGGAACCAGGATAATGATAACTCAGAAAAGGGCTGGGCTATGCAGCAAGGAGCTCACTTCTCCCCCAGCAAAATATCCGCAGGCCATTTAATAGAGGGGAAGTGAGTTGGGAATAGGAAGGCTCTCATGTTAACAGACTCGTAATCATTTCCATCTCCTAGAGCTCATTCAAGCTGCCAGCTTTTTACCTGCCTGCCCCCTTTTATTGGTACACAAATACAGGTATGCACACTCAAACCCACACAGTACTAGCAACCAAACATTTTGGTTCTGTAGACCAAGATTGCAACTCTTTTAATTTTTCTTGACCTCTTATTCTTTCTTTTTGAGAAAAGTCTCGCTTTTGCTCAGGCTAGTCTCAAACTCCTGAGCTCAGGGGATCCACATGCCTCAGCCTCCTAGATTGCTAGGATTATAAGCATGAGCCACCACGCCCAACCTACTTGGCTGCTTATTGACTATTCTTAATACTAAAACATGGACAAGTAATCCATACTCTATATGGAAACTGAGGTTTTCCTGAATTCTCAAGGTTTAGCTGTTCTTTGGCAGACTCAAGACATGTTTCTATGATATGCAAAATGCATGTGAAAGTACATGTATGTAAGTTGCTATGGAAACATCATGCAGTATTCTTCCCTATGTAATATGCTATAACTTTAGGTTTGGAGGGGAAACCTTGGGATTCAAAAAATATGAAATAATGAAAAGACAACTCCAGGGAAAGTTCGCTTAGAGATAAAATTTCATGTCTATGTCCTGTGTCAACATTTTCTCTTGTTACTATGGCCCAAATTATGTGCTGTTGGAAAGCCCAGTGGTTTTAATATTCTAAAACAAATAATAGCAGCATGTTCTAAGTATCAGCCAGAAAGTGAGGTGGTTGACAGCATGAATATCTCTGGGTGCATTTTCAGATTGTCTGTAAATTCATCCCAAATGAAGAAATTCAGATGTTCCTGGAGGAAACACTGGATGGTCTGGAAAACCTCAACCCCACGTGCGCAACGGCCTGTGGTATATGGATGATCATTGCCCTGAAGGAGCAGGGCATGGCTCTGGAAGATCAGGTGACCTGATAGCTGGTTTTATAACTGTGCAGAATTCGAACACTTCTGAAATGCTAACCGGGTCACCATTCCTCTCTTTGTCCTCTGATGGGCCACAGACAAGAGCATGCACAGCCTCCAGAGGCCTCAACAGAGACCCAAGCTGTGTGCTGACTAAAAGGCTCATGTTGAGTCCCCACCTCCAGTTGCCTCTCTAGTCTTTGATCATAAAAACTTTCCACACAGTCCCACTCTGACCAGGGGAAGAAGTTCCAAACCAAGACCATTTAGCTCATGGAAAACTGGTTGTTAGATGTGTGAGAAAAAAGTGCCCATGAGATGCCTTTGAGATCACCACAGAGGGCACAGGAGTTTCTAACCCCATTACCACTTCAGGCTTTCCTTCCACAGGCCACAGAATTTATTGTCTGAAATGCAAGGCTGTCATTGAATTGGGGGAAGATCTCAGCTCTTCTTCCCAACTGGCGAGATAAGCAGAGTAAATAGGATTTCAATTCCATGAGCTTGGCTAAAATCTCCAAACGGAGATGCCTCTGTCCTCTCACCTCAAATCAGAAACACATTCAAGCTATTCAAGGATAAGTAAGAATGGAAAAAAGTCTTTAATTAAATGAAAATCTTAAGGGGAATAAGAGAAAGAAGTCCATTCCCATAGCCCACTTAACCACCCTCAATTTTAAAATGCTCTAAACTACTACTTTTGTGCAAGGAGGTTAGAAGTGGTCTCTGTACTAATTACTTTTTAAGAAGTGTTTCAAAAACACATTTACTAAACATATACCATATGGTGAACACTGGGCTTGAAATGGGAGAATCAGGCTCGGCGCCTATAGCTCAAACAGCTAAGGCACCAGCCACGTACACCTAAGGTGGTGGGTTTGAATCCCCAGCCCGGACCCGCCAAACAACAATGACGGCTGCAACCAAAAAATAGCCGGGCGTTGTGGCAGGCGCCTGTGGTCCCAGCTACTTGGGAGGCAGAGGCAAGAGACTCGCTTGAGCCCAGGAGTTGGAGGTTGCTG
>CAUYTI010046081.1:0-16192 GCA_963575145.1 Galago senegalensis
AGGCGCCCGCCACAACGCCCGGCTATTTTTTGGTTGCAGCCGTCATTGTTGTTTGGCGGGTCCGGGCTGGGGATTCGAACCCGCCACCTTAGGTGTACGTGGCTGGCGCCTTAGCCGGTTGAGCTATAGGCGCTGAGCCCACTACACTTTTCCTCTTTCTGAGGCTCTTCCAGGAGGGTCCTGCCTGGGCTTCTCCAACTGAGTAATCAGTTTTTATCTTACACACGGTGTAAACTGTTTACCTGACTGTTTTCATCTGCTTTTTACCAGAAAGCTTAAAGTCAAATTTTCTTAGCCCTCTTCTCAGAAAATATATACACTTCCATCACAGCATTGCCCAACGGGCATTCAGCAGAGCACTAGTTCTGCAAATGTCGCATGGTACCACCCTAATTCCAGCATTTGGGAGACTGAGATGGGCAGATTACTTGAGCTCAGGAGTTCAAGACCAGTCTGAGCCAGAGTGAGACCCCCATCTCTTTCATTTTATTTTATTTATTTATTTATTTGCATTTTTGGCCAAGGCCAGGCTTGAACCCACCACCCCCAGTATATGGGGCCGGTGCCTTACTTCTTGAGCCACAGGCGCTGCTCTATTTTTTTAAATTTTTTTAGAGCAATGAACATTTGTTTATTAAATCATAACTAAGACCCCATCTCTTAAAAAAAAAAAAATAGCCAGGCATTGTGGCGAGTGCTGGTAGTCCCAGCTACTTGGGAGACTGAGGGAAGAGAATCACTTAAGCCCAAGAGTTTGAGGTTGCTATGAGCTGTGATGCCACGGCACTCTACCCAGGGTGACAAAGCAACACTCCGTCTCAAAAAGAAAAAAATATATATATATACAAGCAGCACAAAGAAGTTTGAGAAATGTTGCATTTTTGTTGATTCACAATGCATGAAATTTTACATTAAAAAAGAGTTTTAGACTAAAAAAATTTTGGACATGTTGCATTCTCATTAATTCACAATGCACATAGCATAGCAAAGATTTAAGAGACTATGATGTAAGAATAGCCTGTTTACATTTCTTCCAACCATTTTCAAACATTTTTCATCACGGCACCCCTTTTTTATGTAACACATCTCTGATCTTTTTAAATCTCTTTTATCCTGCTTATGCGATGTTTAATGTGTATCTTCAGATTAACTGAAGTACTTTTAGAACCTGACGTGACAAAAATAAATGAATGAATGATAAGTAGACATGTTGATCTATATGTCCTTGGGCAATTAATTTTCACAGGTGAGCCTGATGTCAGCCATGTTAAGTAATCACATTGAGTTGAATGATCCCAAGACTGCTTTCCAGGTCCGCTATCATAAGCTTCTTCTATCCCCATCATTAAAAGCTGCAAAACCTATTGGAACCAAGCCTGTCCTTAACTCTTTAAGTGGCTCTGTTTTGGTCAATGCTCTGTAACCATTACCATTCAGCTCCTTTGACAAAGAATATTAAACTGACAGAATAGGAGCAGGAACCAGGGCACATGCAGTTGAAGTGAGAATAACTCAGGAACCCAAGTTGCTGAGATACTGAGTACTAGGAGATCCCCTTTCCAAAATCCAGGGAAACCAAGTATAGGAGGTCACATAAGCACATCAGAGTTGTGAAAGGTACTTAACCACAGAAAGAGATTGATGGAAAGGCTATCTTCCAACCCTGAAATACATCTATTAAATATAAATTTACAGGGCACCAGCCGTGGCTCAAAGGGCGCCGGCCATATATGCCAGAGGTGGTGGGTTCAAACCCAGCCCCGGCCAAAAACTGAAAAAAAAAAATTATATAAAAGTAATTTATATACACACACACACATATATATATATAAATAAATTTACAGAGGAGTTACTGAGACTTGGTGGCCACAACCAAAGCTAGAACCTGGCTCGGCACCGATAGCTCAACCGGCTAAGGCACCAGCCACGTACACCTAAGGTGGCAGGGTTCGAATCCCCAGCCCGGACCCGCCAAACAACGACGGCTGCAACCGAAAAATAGCCGGGCGTTGTGGCGGGCGCCTGTGGTCCCAGCTACTTGGGAGGCTGAGGCAGGAGACTCGCTTGAGCCCAGGAGTTGGAGGTTGCTGTGAGCATGATGCCATGGCACTCTACCCAGGGGGAGAGCTTGAGGATCTGTCTCAAAAAAAAAAAACAAAAAAAAGTTTTTCTCTGCCTTGTTTTGTCCAATGGGGAGCCACTCTTCCTTGGAGAATGAGATCAAGTGATAGCCTTTCTGAAGGCCCCCAGAGCCCATTAGCGACTCCTTCCAGGACATTCCCAAAGCATTGTATATACATCCTGCTATTTATCACACTGCCCTGAAACCATTTCTGCTTGTCTCCTCATCCAAATGGAGACCTGCCACTTGAGCTAGGTGCTTCCCACCCATGGGAGCTACATAAATGATTGCATCGCAGTCCCTACAATGCAAGGGGAAGAGGAAAGGAGATAGGAAGTAGTGGCAGCTGCCTGGTTGGGATGCCCCTCACCTGGACACAGTCACAAACAGCTGCTGGTCACCATCCCATCTGACCCATAAACCAAACTCCGTCTGCACCTCCACAAATCGCCCACTTATACCCAGGAAGACACCTTTAGAAGGTATGACTGGAAGGGTGACTCGCTGACCTCCAACCTGGATGGCAGGGAGGAGACAGAGACAGATCTGGGGGTCAAGGAAGATCCTAACAGACTCCCAAGCCCTCCCAGTGACCTAAACTCTTCCACCCAGATTGGGTTGCAATTTCACCCACCTTTGGGAGGGTTCTAGGCCTGTAGGAGACACAGCAGCCCACAGGAGCGGTCCAACCAGGGCCCTCAGGGTCGGGGTGGAAGGCAGGACTCACCAGTGTGTCTCTGCTCTTGAGCAGGGTGATGGTAGTCTTAGGAAGGGTCACATGGACTTTGCTCAGGCAGGACACACCTTCCTGTCCCCATCCCTCATTTTTTGCTGTCACCCTGAAGAATGGACCTGGGTGGGGAGAGAGATGAACAAAGCTCATTCAACATGCATTTTTGAGCACCTACTGTGGGCAGTGCCCTGAGCCTGGCACTGTGGGGATAAAGGGCCACAGAGACACCAGCCCTATAGCTCCATGGGGTGGGACATGAGGTGTGCCCCCTTCAAGAACAGCCTGCAACTGCCTCATGCCTGTCTCCCCTCTGTGCATCGAGATATCCTCCAGGATGTCTGTGCTCGTTTATCAGTCCCTTTTACAGTGATTGTCACTATGCCAGGAGGGTCCTTAACAAAAGCTGGTCCAGAGAGCAACTGATGAAGAGAACTTTTTTTTTTTTTTGAGACAGAGTCTCACTTTGTTGCCCTTGGTAGAGGTTGTGGTGTTATAGCTCACAGCAACCTCAAACTCTTGGGCTCAAGCATTCTCTTGCCTCAGCCTCCTATGTAGCTGGGACTACAGGTGCCTGCCACAACACCTGGCTATTTTTAGAGGCAGGGGTCTTGCCCTTGCTAGGGTTGGTCTCAAAGCTGTAAGCTCAGGCAATCCACCCACCTCAGCCTCCCAGAGTGAGGAGAATTACAGGCATGAGCCATCATGCCTGGCCCTAAGAGAACTATTATTATTATTATTATTTTTGAGACAGAGTCTCACTATGTTACCCTCGGTAGAGTGCCTTGGCCTCACAGCTCACAGCATCCTCAAACCCTTGGGCTTAAGCGATTCTCTTGCCTCAGCCCCCCAAGTGGCTGGTACTACAGGTGCTCACCACAACACCCGGCTATTTTTTTGTTGTTGTTGTAGTTGTAGTTGCCATTGTTGTTTGGCAGGCCCAGGCTAGCTTTGAACTCCCCAGCCCCGGTGTATGTGGCCAGTGCCCTAGCCACTAAGCTATAGGCACCGAGTCAAGAGAACTATTTTAAACTGCATTTTCTCCAGTAGTCTGAGCCTGAGAAAGTCCTGCTTCCGGGGTAGGTGTCTCAGCCCCTACCTTACAGAAGAACTTGCTCCGGTTTTGCCCCTTCCCCATCTACTCCCAACCCTTTCTTGCTGTCTACCATGCCCCTACACCCAGCAGTTCTGCCTGCAGACCCCCAGCAGGCTAAGGCAGGCATGTCCAGGGCTCTTCCTACCTGTTGAGTTGCCACAGGGTTGGGCCAAGATGTAGGTGCATCTGCCCATGAAGTCAAAGTGCCTCCCATCAAAGGTGACATAATGAGGGTCTCCATAGACTAAGCAGGAGGCAATGCCTGTGAGGGGGGAGAGGGGACCAGGAGAAGCTGTTTCCACTGGCCCCCCTGCCCCTCCACATAGTGGCCCACCTTCCTAGTCGCACACCCCAGCTCCTCTGCCTAAGTGAGGGATTGGGTTCCCAGTGTCATTTCCTCTCCAACAAGCTGGCAGGCAGGGACAACATGAGGGGGCTCTCACCATAGGGGTGGCATCCATATTGGCCATTTTTCAGCTGGCACACTGTATGTGTCCCACACTGAGAGCTCTGGCACTCGATCTGATTGCCAGGCCAGCAGCGGCAACGTTCTGTGCAATTGGGGCTAAACCACTCTGCCCCAGTCTGGAAACAAGAGATCTGGAGTCACAAAGCCGTACCTCTTGGGGGCCTTCCCCCTTCTTCCCACCATGCCCAAGATAGGTCTCCCATGCAAAGACCTAAACTTGCTCATACACTTCCTCTTCCCGCCACCTATCTGCTATTCCCACTCACCACAGGACATTCGTACTTGCTGTTCTCTAATCCTGGAATGCTCTTCCCTCTCCTTTTCTAAATTGTTCCTATGCAACCAGCAAAGATCAACTCAAAGGTGGCTTTCCTGGTAAGACTTCCTCAGCTCCAGGTGCCTTTCTTTTTAAGGACTTACCACAGTTGCACTTGATTTTCATTATGGATTATAAGCACCCCAGGTGAGGGTCCACATCTGTCTTTACTCACCATCCTAGCCCCAGCATGAGCATTCTTGTTCAATAAATGCACACTGAATGAAAGAGTAAACCATAGACACAGTATGTTCCCCTGAATCCAAGAGCATTGTGAAGGCAAGGACCATGCCCTATTCATGGTGACCCCAATGCCAGGAAGGCAGAAAATACTAAATAAACATTTGTTAAATGCATAAATGAATATATCATAAGTTAATGTCTACCTCCCCAGGGCTGAAGGAAGAGATTCTTGGTGCAGATGGGTGTGACAGATCTTTCTGCCCAGGCCATAGCTGAAGCTAGTCCTGACACTGACTCAGGGAGACACTGGAGATTATTACAGGGGTATAGGAGAACTGGTCCCATAAGAAACAAGTAGGAGCTCTGATGTCAATGGGAAGAGCACCTGACACCTGGAGCTGAGAGGAGGCCCTGGACATCAATAAAGTGCTTAATTAGTAGGCTGCATGACATTTACCATGAGTTGCTAATAATAGTAATTAACATTTATTAAGTAATTACTATGTGTTAGGATCTAATTTCATCCTTACAACAATCTTACAGTGCACACTTTATAGATATGGAAATGGAAAAGAAAATTGCCCAAGGTCACTCAGCAAATGAGTGCTAGAGCCAGGATTTAAACTTAGGTCTACCTGACTCTAGACCTATTCTGTCCAATAGGGTGCCCACCAGCCACATGGGCCACTGAGCTGTTAAAATGTGGACAGTCAGAGTGAGATATGCTTTTTTTTTTTTTTTTTTGAGACAGAGCCTCAAGCCGTCCCCCTGGGTAGAGTGCCGTGGCATCACAGCTCACAGCAACCTCCAACTCCTGGGCTCAAGTGAGTCTCTTGCCTCCGCCTCCCAAGTAGCTGGGACCACAGGCGCCCGCCACAACGCCGGCTATTTTTTGGTTGCAACCATCATTGTTTGGCGGGTCCGGGCTGGGGATTCGAACCCGCCACCTTAGGTGTACGTGGCTGGCGCCTTAGCCGGTTGAGCTATAGGCGCCGAGCCCGTGGTACTCATCTTAAGGCTGGTAGTAGGTTCAGGGCTTCATTATTATGCTTCATAACTCGCATACTACATTTTGTTAAAAATTTTTTTTTTTGAGGCAGAGTCTTACTTTGTCGCCCTCCGTAGAGCATCAGTGGCATCACAGCTCACAGCAACCTCAAACTCTTGGGCTTAAGTAATTCTCTAGCCTCCGCCTCCCAAGTGGCTGGGACTACAGTTTCCCACCACAATGGCTGGCTCTACATTATGTAAGTTTTACATGCGTTAACATTACATAGAAAAGGAAGACCAGTTCTGAAAGGCGAAAGGTTAGGAAAGTATTGAAAGCTCTGTATGTGAGGGCAGCGCCTGTGGCTCAGTGGGTAGGGTTCCGGCCCCATGTACCAAGGGTGGCGAGTTCAAGCCCGGCTCTGGTGAAACTGCAAAAAAACCCAGCTGGGTGTTGTGGTGGGTGCCTGTAGTCCCAGCTACTCGGGAGGCAGAGGCAAGAGAATTGCGTAGGCCTAAGAGCTGGAGGTTGCTGTGAGCTGTGACACCACAGCACTCTACCAAGGGCAACAAAGTGAGACTGTCTCTAAAAAAAAAAGAAAAAAAGCTCTGTATGTGAAACTTCAGAAGAACTGATAGTTCCTAAGAGGGAGGGGGATACATCAGATACATTACCTGACTTAATAAAACTTATAAAGTTTCTGCTAAAGGGTTAGCTCTCTAAAACAGTACTGGAAAGACTCAGTCTGAAGTACTCAGATGAAATTACCAACAGATGTAGCCTTGCTCCATTTCTAGTAAGTAAACATGAAGAAAGATATTGGCAAAGAAACTAACAAGATATCCAGAAAAAATCTGAATGATGACCTTCTTGGTATGAGCACCCTAGTCTATAAAGGTGGTCATCACAACAGGGTCACCTGGACTCACCTGTGTTGTAACTTTATAGGCCACATATGCATTCATACCATCCCCTGCAGAAGAAAAAGAAAGCAGGAGAGGGTTATCTTACAACCAAAGCAGTGCTAATCAAGGTAACATTTAACCAGGAATCATAAGCCATGGAGCCCTGTCTGAGAAGGAATACTTGTTTCATCTCCAGGCTTTATATGCAATCTCAGAACCCAGTTCCTACTTTGCCTCAGGGCTTCAGGCACATACATTCCCCCGTGGATGCTGGCTAGACCCCAGTTTGAGTTAGACAACAGAGTCAGCTCTCTGTTCCAAAGCCAAGCTCCATTTATACTCTCCACAAAGAAGCACTGGAGGCTGACAATCCATCAGTTGTTATCCTGCCAATATTTGGGCTAGTTATACACATCTGTCCGAAACCAAACAATTCTCTTGCTGTATAAAGCAGGAGGAGAAGGAAGCAACTGATATAAAAGGAAACAAGTAGTTCTACCCTAGGTTAGCTCTGAGCTTGGTTTGCTCTTTCAGAAATATCATCACAGCCCCCTCCATTGGTGCAAGAGGACACTGACCCCTCTGATCTAGCATGTTCACCAAGAGCAAAGGGTTTGCCAAGAAGACATTTCGGCTGCCTAATGTCACACAAACCTCCCTTTCCTGGGGGAATTATTTTTATGAAAAAGCCATTGACTGTTATATAATCCGGGATTCAAGCGACTGTCTTCCTCCATGGTAATGTCCTATCCTAGACCACGTCTGGAGATAAAGCCACCATTGACTCCCTGAGCACTGAAAAGACACACATTAGAATCCAGACAGACATAACTCCACTGTTGAACTGTGGTATTTTTGGTTGGTTTTGTTCCCTTCAACCCTCACCCCTGATTCTTCCCCACAACAGAAAAACCTAGATCAATAATTACCAGCTACTTAAGCTACTGAACTAGTTTTGGGGTAAGGGATCAGGGGACAAAGGGGCAGGCAATATTATCAGCAGGGCCACATACTATAGTTTGGTTTCAGTGAGATGGCTAGAATTGCCTGCTTTTATAAAGTACACAGAGAAGTTGCAGATTAAATGGAAATAGAAGGCTTGTCTGTTCTACTTGCCCAACCCTGCCAGAAGGGTGTGTATAAAACTGAAATCATAAGCTAAGCTTTAGAAATTACTGATCACTGCCCTTTAGTTTTAATAAACCATGTATACTATTAGACATTCTCTAATATACTAAGGATGTTTTACTACTGCTAAAGAAAAACATCTCAGTTTACTTTATAGAAGTAGATTCAAAATTTCATTCACAGTAGAATAGTCATGGTCAAATACCCAAAAAGTCAATCCCATAATTTAGTACCTGCCATAAAGAAAGTCTAAATGCAAACATACATAAAATACAGTAGCAAGGCAAGATATTCAGACACTTTACCAGTATGTTAGCTGCTTTTACAAAGGCAATGTTCAAGAAAAAAGACATACTGAATACACATTTGAGCATAGAGATCTACAAATGGGCTAGTAATACAATCATCTTAAATTTTTTTTTTTTAAATTTTGAGACAGAGCCTTAAGTTGTTGCCCTTGGTAGAGTGCCATGGCCTCATAGCAACCTTCAACTCCTGGGCTTAAACAATTCTCTTGCCTCAGCCTCCCAAGTAGCTGGGACCACAGGCGCCCACCACAGCACCTGGCTATTTTTTGGTTGTAGTTGTCATAGTTGTTTGGCGGGCCCAGGCTGGATTCGAACCTGCCACCTCTGGTGTATACGGCTGGTGCCTTAGATGCTTGAGCTACAGGCACCAAGCCAATCATTTTAAAATTTATACAAATTTACTAAATAACTTCATAATTAAAGATGGCATGTGCAAACTACCAAGGCTCTAGAAAGAATATCCTGGTAAAAGCAGGATTCTGATTTACTTAGATGTGTTCAGAAACAGGAAGCACATATTGAATTAACAGCCCACATAAACAGAGTATGTTGTTATAAAGATCTGGCCTTAAATATGAAAATGCTTTGAATTGGTTTCCGGGTAATAACACAACAAAGAATCTAGACTATAGTACAAGGGATAAAAACTTACCACAAAGAGTGACCTGTGTTTAAATAAACTGATCCAGTGATGTTTAAATTACTCTAGTAAGGGGAATTATGTCCCCTTCAAAATAGATACACTGAAAGTCCTAACTCTCGGTAACTAAAAATGTGACTTTATTTGCAATCAAGTTAAAATGAAGACATTAGGGTGGGTCCTACTATACTCTCACCAGCGTCTTCATTTATAAAAGGTAAATTTGTTTTTTTTTTTTTTTGAGACAGAGCCTCAAGCTGTCCCCCTGGGTAGAGTGCCGTAACATTACAGCTCACAGCAACCTCCAACTCCTGGGCTCAAGCGAGTCTCTTGCCTCCGCCTTCCAAGTAGCTGGGACCACAGGCGCCCGCCACAATGCCTGGCTATTTTTTGGTTGCAGCTGTCGTTGTTTGGCGGGTCCGGGCTGGTGCCTTAGCTGGTTGAGCTATAGGCGCCGAGCCATAAAAGGTAAATTTGGACATATTTATAGACATGCACAGAGGGATGACGAGAAGGACACACTCAGGAAGAATGCCATGTAATAACAAAAGCAGACTAGGTGATGCTTCAGGTACCAGATATTAGGAAAGAGGCATGGAATGGCCCTTCTCTAATGCCTTCAGAGGGACAATGCCTTGCCAATATCATGATTTTAGATTTCTGACCAGCACAACTGTGAGGGAATTTTTTTGGTTTTTTGCAGCTTTAGGCTGGGGCTGGGTTTGAACCTGCCACGTCTGGCATACGGCACTGGCGCCCTACTCCTTTGAGCCACAGGTGCTGCCCTATATAATTCCATTTTTTTTTTTTTTTTTTTGAGACAGAGTCTTACTTTGTCACCCTTGGTAGAGTGTCATGGTGTCATAGCTCATAGCAACCTCAAACTCTTAGGCTCAAGCGAGTCTCTTGCCTCAGGGTCCTGAGTAGCTGGGACTACAGGAGCTCACCACAACACCTGGCTATTCTTAGAGACGGGGTCTTGGTCTTGCTTGGGCTGGTCTCGAACCTGTGAGCTCAAGCAATCTACACACCATGGCCTCCCAGAGAGCCGCGCCTGGCCTTTTTTTTTTTTTTTGAGACAGCATCTCAAGCTGTTGCCCTGGGTAGAGTGCTGTGGTGTCATCACAGCTCACAGCAACCTCAAACTCTTGGGCTTGAGAGATTATCCTGCCTCAGCCTCCCAAGTATCTAGGACTACAGGCCCGGCTACTTTTTGGTTGTAGTTATCATAGGCCGAGGCTGATTTGAACCTGCCAGCTCTGGTGTATGTGGCTGGAGCCGTAGCTGCTGAGCTACAGGCACTGAGCTGGGTCTTGCTCTGGCTCAGGCTGGTCTCAAACCTGTGAGCTAAGGCAATCCACCTGCCTTGGCCTTCCAGAGTGCTGAGATTACAGGTGTGAGCCACTGCATGCCCTGCCCTTTCTACTGTTTTGTTTTAAGCCACATAGTTTGTGGTGCAGTAGCCCTAAGAAACTAATAAACTCCCTCTCCTATTCAAACATCATGAGTTATTAAATTTTAAGATAATTAGTACTGCCAGGCATGGTGGCTCACACCCATAATCCTAGCACTCTTGGGGGCTGAGGCAGGTGGACTGCCTGAGCTCACAGGTTCAAGACCAGCCTGGGCCAGAGCAAGACCTCGTCTCTAAAAGTAGCTGGGCATTGTGGTGGGCACCGGTAGTCCCAGCTACTCAGGAGGCTGAGGCAAGAGAATCATTTGAGCCCAAGAGTTTGAGGTTGCTGTGAGCTATGACTCCATAGCACTCTACTGAGGGCGACAAAGTAAGACTCTGTCTCAAAAAAAAAAAAAAGAAATTAGTACCATTCATTGCCTTACTTCACCAAGGATTTAAAGCAGCTAATAACTAGCTTAAAAATAAGTCCGTAGAGTATCTATAATATTAGAGAAGGAAGAGAGAACCCTAGACATGTAAGTGGAAGTTCTGGTCCAGGCCATGTTATGCCTCAGCAAGAAAGCTACTTCCTTTCTAGTCTTCAATTTCCTCTATCGTTAGATGAGAGGATTGTAGAAGATGCTCATAAATATCCTCCTAGTAAAACAGTCCAGGAAAAGTAAAACCAATAGTTTTATCACAACTGTTTTGGTACAAAGTCTAACTCTAAGTAGCGCCTGTACCTAGTTCTGAATAGATAAAGGGTTAGGAATTACATGTGTCCTCTTACCCATATAAACACTACGCCTGTTTAGGACAAGTGCTAGATAGCTCTTGTGTAAGGGACTGTACCTGAAACAAGGAAAATTGAGGCCTATTGTTCTGTACTTAGTAATCCACCTCACAACAGGGGAATGCTATCCTAAAAATCCAAGTCTGGCCAAAGTTAAGTTGTTATGCTTTTTGAAAATCCAATTTCAATTTGAGCACAATTCATTTTTTAAAAAATTTAATTAAATTATTTTTTAAATCTTTTTGAGACAGAGTTTCACTCCATCACCCTTGGTAGAGTGCTATGGTGTCATCCTAGCTTACTGCAACCTCAAACTCCTGGGCTCAAGCAATCCTCCTGCCTCAGCTGGGACTACAGGCATACACAACCTATTTTTTTATTTTTTTTGTAAGAAAGTGTCTTGCTCTTGCTCAGACTGGTCTCAAACTTCTGAGCTTAAGCAATCCTTCCATCTTGGCCTCCCAGAGTACTAGGATTACAGGACTGAGCCATCACACCTGGCCGATGTTTGGGTTTTTAAAAAGAATTCTTATAGTATTTGATGTCTCTGATTTCTCTTCCTAAAGCCATGAAAACCTTAAATAACTGTTACCTCTGGCCTTAGAAGCAGAGCAAGAAGCATACTTCTACAGAAAGATCCTGGCTGCTTGAGCTCTGAAGGTAGCATTCCCAAAATTAACTACCTATACTTTCCACAGCCACATCAAAAGGACTCCCAGGAACACTTACCTATCTTTTCAGGATCAGTTATACCGACTGTCAAATCAAATTGGTCTTCTTGTTCTTCTTCCTCTAGCTTTTTAAAGAAATGACAAATCATGAGTTGATACAAAAAAGCTATTAATTTTACTGTATATTAACCTTCTATGAATCTAAAATCAAGATGTATCCTTTGATTTTTCCACTCTGTCCATTCTCAATAATCCCAGTGAACCAACTCCCACAATTTGAAACTGGGAGCCAGCTTACAAGTCTTTGTTATATCTAGTACCTTAAAACCTCATTTTGATGATAATGAATAAATAATGGCTAGATTTTGAAAGACATGCTTCTTGCAGGCTAAGGAGGGAGTGAGAAGAAACTATACTCCTGAATATGGAAGCTTTAGACACTAAATATCATTAGCAACCATTTAAAGCTTTTGTGTTATCCTCCAGGCAATAGATACTCTGCTGAAGAAAGAGTCCTTTACTGGTTCTAGCTGTCCATTAACAACAAAGGTTTCCTTTCAACAGCTGTTAAGTATTTTCTCAAGGTTCATACTCAACTGAACTTCAGACTGGCAGCAGCTCATAGTCCTAAAAATCCCAAAGTAACAAGACTGATAACACAAACTCTCACCTCCTCATAGCTTGGCTGAGGCTTAGAAGAATTTGTGGCTTCCTGTGGAGGAAGAGAAATGAGCGTTTTGGCCGGCAGCTTCTTCTGATTATTTTGTGTGCTGTCCAGGGATAGCTCCACAGTGGCATCTACAAACAGTTGATTTTTAAAATGAAGGTCAATATGGGTCTTTGAAGGATGAACTTCAATTCTATAGTTTTACCTCTGTCAATACGTAGAGGCTCTCAGACTAAGAGAACAAGAGTTGTACAACTTCTATATAGATGAAAGGAGAGGATGGTAAGGGATATGTTCTTCTGGCACAGGCTTAGTAGAACAAACTCTCCCTTTCCTTTCCAAATACAACTATTTGGCTACTTTCCAATTAGAATTTATTTATTTATTTATTTATTTTTTTGAGACAGAGCTTCAAGCTGTCCCCCTGGCTAGAGTGCCGTGGCATTACAGCTCACAGCAACCTCCAACTCCTGGGCACTAGCGAGTCTCTTGCCTCCGCCTTCCAAGTAGCTGGGACCACAGGCGCCCGCCACAACGCCCGGCTATTTTTTGGTTGCAGCCGTCATTGTTGTTTGGCGAGGTCCGGGCTGGGGATTCGAACCGGCCACCTTAGGTGTACGTGGCTGGCACCTTAGCCGGTTGAGCTATAGGTGCCGAGCCGACATAAAGATTCTTTCTCTTAAGCTAGTAAATAAACTTGGTCACTAATTTAGTACTAGCACCAGGAAGACAATAATCCCTTCCCATACACACCAATTCTAACTCCCAGATAAGAAAGTACTCCTCCAATCACACCAATATTAATTGAGCCCGTACTATTTAACAGGCACTGCTCCAGAAGCTCAGGACTCAGCAATGAACAAATCAGACAGAAACTGTCTTCACGGTGCTTCCATTTTTACATGGTATGGGGTAAGGTGAGACAGGAGGGTCAAACAAATATAGGTAAGTTATGTAAAACTCTTAGGAGATAATAAATGCTATGAAAAAATAAATAAAGCAATGTGAAGAGATAGGAATGTTGAGTAAGGTAGCATTTCTTTTTTTTTTTTTTTTTTTTTTTTTTGAGATGGAGCCTCAAGCTATCCCCCTGGGTAGAGTGCTATGGCATCACGCTCACAGCAACCTCCAACTCCTGGGCTCAAGCGAGTCTCCTGCCTCAGCCTCCCAAGTAGCTGGGACTACAGGCCCCAGCCACAACGCCCGGTCATTTTTTTTTTTTGGTTGCAACCATCATTGTTGTTTGGCGGGCCCAGGCTGGGGATTCGAACCCGCCACCTTAGGTGTATGTGGCTGGCGCCTTAGCCACTTGAGCCACAGGCGCCAAGCCTTTATTTATTTTTTTTTTTTGAGAGAGAGTCTTACTCTGTCACCCAGTCTAATGTGCAGTGACATGATCACAGTTCACTGCAACTTCAAACTCCTGAGCTTAAATGATCCTCTTGCCTCAGCCTCTCAAATAGCTAGGATTAAAGATATGCAACACCATACCATGCCTGGCTAACTTTTCTTCTTTTCTTTTTCTTTCATTCTCTGTTTTTTTGGTAAAGACAGGATCTCACTTTTACTCAGGCTGGTCTCACACTCACCCCTCAACTAATCCTCCCAACTCAACCTCCCAAAGTGCTAGGATTACATACTTGAGCCACCACTCTGCTATTTCTTTAGTTATGAGGAATGGAGAGATGAATATTGGAAAGGGGTAGAGAGAGTTGGCAGAAACAAAATTTTAGAGAGCTATGAAATTGGTACGGAGGTTCAAGTGGCACCAGTCTCTTACTTTTACAGGCACTAAGGAATAATCTCCCCGAAACATACTGTAGATGATAATAAAGACACATTTCAGGGCAGGGTATGGTGGCTCACGCCTTTAATCCTAGCACTCTGGGAGATCAAGGTAGGTGGGTAGATCACCTGAACTCACCTGGATTTGAACCCACCAGCTCAGGTGTATGTGGCTTGTGCCTTGGTTGCCTGAGCCGCAGGCACTGAGCCAACTTTTTTATTTTAAAGAGGGAATGGATATGCCAGATGCGGCAGCTCATGCCTATAATCCTAGCACTCTGGGAGGCTGAGGGAGGTAGATGGCTTGAGCTCATGAGTTTGAGATCACCCTGAGCAAAAGTAAGTCCCTGTCTCTACTAAAAATAGAAAACCAAGTATTGCTTAAGCTGGAGTTAGAAGTTGCTGTGAGCTATGATGCAACAGCACTCTATCAAGGGCGAAAACTTGAGACTCCATCTCAAAAGAAAAAAAAAACAGAAAATTTTCAAGCCTTTCTTTTACATTTCTCTTTTATTCCTCTAACACCTCTTCCTGAACCTTCTTTTAATTGATAATAGCATCGTGGTCTTTGGATTCCCTTCACAAACTGAGAAATAAAGTCAGCTTCTTGGCATGGAGACAGTCCTCTTTTACATCACTTTAAACAGGACTCCTGAAAGTTTGAAGATAAGAGCCAGCAAGGTGGCTCATGCCTATAATCCCAGCACTCTGGGAGGCCGAGATGGGTGGATTGCTTTAGCTTAGGAGTTTGAGACTAGCTGACCAAGAAGAGACTCCATCTCTACTAAAAGAGAAAAACTAGTTGGCCACCTGAGGTCCAGCTGCTTGGGAGGTTAAAGAAGGAGGATCGGGCTCGGCGCCTATAGCTCAACCAGCTAAAGCGCCAGCCACGTACACCTAAGGTGGCAGGTTCGAATCCCCAGCCCGGACCCGCCAAGCAACAATGACAGCTGCAACCAAAAAAAAAAAAAAATAGCCAGGCGTTGTAGTGGGCGCCTGTGGTCCCAGCTACTTGGGAGGCGGAGGCAAGAAACTCGCTTGACCCCAGGAGTTGGAGGTTGCTGTGAGCTGTAATGCGACAGCACTCTACCCAGGGGAACAGCTTGAGGCTCTGTCTCAAAAAAAAAAAAAAAAAGAAGGAGGATCGCTTGAGCCCAAAACTTTGAGGTTGCTGTGAGCTATTATGATGCCATGGCATCCTACCAGCGTGACATAATGAGACTGTCTCACAAAAGAAAAGAAAAAAAGAAAAAGAAAACCAATTCAGAGATAAGAAGAATTCAGAGACCCTGGCTCTATTATTTAGACATTCACAGGGCATTAGTTTTTCCCTACTTCAGAAAAATGCTGAGACCAATGAGAGCATGTATATCTAATTCACTAGATGAAAATTAAATCATCCAAAAGTAAAAATATTTCTTTCTTTCTTTTTTTTTTTTTTTGAGACAGAGCCTCAAGCTCTGGCTAAAGTGCCTTGGCGTCATAGCTCACAGAAACCTAGAACTCCTGGGCTTAAGCAATTCTCTTGCCTCAGCTTCCCAAGTAGTTGGGACTACAGGTGCCGGCCACAATGCCCTGCTATTTTTTTTTCTTTTTGTTTGTAGCTGTCATTGTTGTTTGGCGGGGCCCTGGCTGGATTTGAACCCACCAGCTCTGGTGTATGTGGCTGGCACTCTAGCCACTGAGTTATAGGCACCGAGCCAAAAGTAAAAAATATTTCTTTTAAAAAAAAAAGCTCGGCTCGGCGCCTGTGGCTCAAGCGGCTAAGGCGCCAGCCACATACACCTAAGGTGGCAGGTTCGAATCCCCAGCCCGGGCCTGCCAAACAACAATGATGGCTGCAACCAAAAAATAGCCAGGGGTTGTGGCGGGCGCCTGTAGTTCCAGCAACTTGGGAGGCTGAGGCAGGAGACTCACTTGAGCCCAGGAGTTGGAGGTTGCTGTGAGCGTGATGCCATGACACTCTACCCGGGGGATAGTTTGAGGCTCCGTCTC
>CAUYTI010046083.1:0-13489 GCA_963575145.1 Galago senegalensis
CCCCCTGGGTAGAGTGCTGTGGCATTACAGCTCACAGCAACCTCTAAATCCGGGGCTCAAGCGAGTCTCTTGCCTCAGCCTCCCAAGTAGCTGGGACCACAGGCGCCCGCCACAACGCCCGGCTATTTTTTGGTTGCAGCCGTCATTGTTGAGCCTCACTTTAAAGATTAACTGTATTTTCATTACAACCCTGGGACATGTCAGAATAAATTAAGAAGGTAAGTAGGTTGGAATTATTTTAATCATTAAAATATGAATATTGTCTTCATGGTTTTTTAGCAATTATTGTATTTTTTTTTTTTTGACCTGTGTAAGTTCTTGTGCCTGGAGTTTAGTGTTCATTGTTGAATGGGCTTATTTTTATTCATCCAGGAATTTGGAACTTTCCTAAGTGAGCGTTTTGTGTAGCAACATCTTCGTGATTTGATAGAGTTAAAACATATCCCTTCTCAGCCTCCAAATTTTCTGTGGTGCCTTATGTAGTACTGGAGAGTCGAAAGTTTACCTCCTATCCTTGGAGGGTTTCTCTGTTCAGTTTCCTCAAGAGAGATTGACAGGAGAAAAGCACCCGGTTTTTACATGTACATGGGAGTCCTCTTAGGAAATGAAGACCCAGAAAAGTGGCCAAACCCAACGCTTTTCTCTCATCCTAGGGATAAGAACGTCTTGTTTGTTTGTTTGTTTGTTTTCTAGTCCAGGCAGGGCAGTTTTCCATCTGTATTTGCTGTTTTTTAACTGTCTTTAGCTCAAAATTATCCTTATGCCAAGTGGCCTATTGTGGAGTGACGTATCCTGCCGGCCTTCAGCAGCCAGGCTTCACCCTGGCCACCCTTCTCCTCCTTCACGTCTAAGCAGTGATGCCTCTCCCGGCCCGCAGACTTGAGCTAACTATTCAGCACATCAGCATCTTTCCTGCTCTCAGCGGTACATTGAGCTGTCTTCAGAAAACAGGCGTTAATGATCTGCATGTCCTTGTTCTGAGTGGTAATTGATCACTTAAAGCTATGTAATCCCATCAGCTTGTAAATATGGAATATATTATTTTCCACTAAGTACATGATCCCATACATTTCCCCCATGGAAGCCTCCCTCTTGCTTTTTGACCCCTCCGCCTTTTGAAACTGATGTGTAGTTTATTTCTGTAGGTTTACTTCATTATCAAGAAAAGGATAGACCATCTGTAAAGTTGGAAATTACACTTCTTCTACATCATTTTTGAAAAGACTGAACAAGGTCATTCTCAAGATTTATCACAAGGATGTCTGTGTACTCTTATTATAACTGTGTGCCTTAATGCATTATTTCTACTAGAAACTTTTTATTAGGCTTTTAAAGGAATGATCCTGTATGTATGCAACTTTGTGTTAGAAGGACAGCATTATTCATAACGGTGGTTATTTTAAAGCATGCCCATGTCCACCCATAGGGTACTACTTACATAAAGGATATTTCCATATCACCTAGTAGTCATAAAGCTGAAGAGAAAGGTTTATGTTGTAAGGAAAGTTAATGGAATAGGGAAAAAGTCACTGTATTTTATTCAAATAAATAATCAGATTTGAGTAAGCAGTGGGATTACAGGATTTTTAATGACTTTTTGTAGGCAGAGGAATTAAAAGGAATGAATGTATTAAAATAATAAGGTTGTTTAACTGAAAGGGTGAGGGCAGCACCTGTGGCTCAAAGGAGTAGGGCACTGGCCCCGTATGCCAGGAGGTGGCAGGTTCAAACCCAGCCCCGGCCAAAAAAAAAAAAACCTGCCAAAAAAAAAAGTATTTGGCTGGGTGCCTGTGGCTCAAGTGGCTAAGGCACCAGCCACATACACCTAAGGTGGCGGGTTTGAATTCAGTCCAGGCCCGCCAAACAACAATGATGGCTGCAATCAAAAAAATAGCCAGGCATTGTGGCAGTCGCCTGTGTTCCCAGCTACTTGGGAGGCTGAGGCAGGAGACTCGCTTGAGACCAGGAGTTGGAGGTTGCTGTGAGCTGTGATGCCATGGTACTCTACCCAGGGGACAGCTTGAGGTTCTGTCTCAAAGAAAAAAAAAAGTAACTGAAAGGGTGGCACTCAACCAACAGAGATCTCACAGACTACCAAGGCTTATATGAAAGGTCTTTATTGGTGGGGGAGGGAGGCTGCAGAGCAGCACCAAAGAGGAGAGAAAAGAGAAGAAAAAAGAGGAGAGTGAGGAGGAGAGAGGAGAGAAAGTGGAGGAGAAGACAGAGAGAAAAGAGAAGCATATCCTTATATGGGGAAGTCTCAGAGTGATGATGGGATGGTGGGATAGCCACTAAGGAGTTACTGCTCTGGTGGGAAGAGCCCTTAGGGGTGGGCAGCGGGTGACTGGACAGGGAGATGAGGTGAGCAGGCCGCTCCCTGTGCTTGGGAAGGAGCTTTCTCAGGCAATTATCTAACATTAACAATCATCGTGGTGAAATTGGGGGTGATTTAGAGTCTCTCCGTCCTGCCATACTATCAACATAAATTACTATGGTAGTCAGAGGTAAATACGTAAATAAGTGGTGGCCCAGGAACTGACATTTCATTTCTCCCCCAAATTAAGGAATTTGGTGGAACTTAGCCAGACGCAGCCATAGTCAGTGGGCCTGCTGATTAAATGAAATGCGCAGCCAGAATTCTTTTGGAATGTCCCAGCATTTCCCTTAGAACAGTTCAAAGCAAAAGAGCAAAAGCAAAGAGGGTTAGAGTAGGGTTGACGGGAAGAACTAGAACTGGAAGGGTCAGAGAGAGGGTTGGAGAAAGAGGATAAGAGTGAGGCGGTGGGGAGGGTGTGCAGAAGTGTGTAGCCGCAGAGACCAGCCTGCAGTGACCGACCAAAGGAAAGCATCTCACCTTGGAACACGATTCAGATTCTTTCTCGGAAAATATTCTGACCTTCCTTTTTCATGATCCTTTATAAGTAAAATGCAATGAAATTCTACTGTGTCCTTTTACTTGGTATTTTGTGGAAGACCAATGTTTTAAATAGACGTGAAAGCCTAGGAAATGATTTTAAAAGTTTTATTGGAAATGCAGTAGGTGGATTCTGAAACAAAGGTTACATAGTTGGTTATGTACCAAAAGGACTTCCACCTAAAAGAGAAGGAATAGGAAACACAGGGCCTGCACAGACAGAAAATCTCCATGCTTTTGGCAAAGAGGAGACAGCCTTGGAAAGATGTCTTTTTAAATCATCTGAACCCTGATGGTTTCTCTATTAACATGCTTATTCAAGGTCTGCTGAACAAGAACGGTTTCATAAACATTTGACTCGACTCTCATCTTGCTCTGCCTGGTTTGAGTTTTAGGAAGCCTCATGTCTTATCCGATACCCGTCATTTTCTGAGGAAACTCATATGCTCTATGTGGGTGTATCTTTACCATGTAGAGAACATCATTTATTTCTCAGTTTAGAGTGCTTCTGGATTCGTCACTAGTTTATTGGGAGTAGATAATGGTTTATTTTGTTCTGATTAGCACAGAATGGCAGCCAGAGAGAGGCCTTTCTATAGAGCACCCATTCACGACACCTGTTTGTCACGCCAAAGCATACATCTCCTGACCACGTAAAAGAAAAAGAAAACAGTAGTCAAGACTAATCTGGTCTCTTCAGTCTCCCTACATGCCCACAGTTACAGAAGGACAGACACTCCAGCCTTTGTGGGAAATTATTTCAGTTACAATGGTAGTCCCTTTAGACATTTGTTCATGATTTTTTAAGATTTTAAAAATCCTCTCCTCTGCAAATTGATGGAAATAAAAACTGATTTACGAGAGCCCCCCCCCATAACATAGAATTCAGGGATCAAAAGAGCAATGAACTATATAAACTACAGAAATATACATGTGGTTATATCAAATAATATGACCAAATCAACCAACTTGGGAATTTCCCGATGGTAGTTAATTACATTTGATTAATGACCTGATGTAACTGGCTTGGATTTAGAATGTGATGAAACAGTTGTCCCAAGCTACGTTTTGGGTTTAGATTCTGTTTTTTCCATTAATAGTAATTATAAAGCAGTGGTGTTTCCCATATTGGAAAAGTGAAAACTGCAGATTGTTTGCAAACCAGCCAGCAGCGTGCTTTAGTCAGTGTATCTTGGCAGATTCACACTGAATGTCCTGCACTGCCAGAAATCTGTTCTACAGTGGCGTCATCCACAGTTGGGGATGAGAAAAGGCTGGGAGAGAAGAACTCAGAAAGTGTAGATGACAAAGTACTTTCTGCATGTTCTACTGACCATATGTCTCCCCTGCCATTTTACTTCCTGAGCTGCCGAGCTAAAACCCTCATTTTAATCTGGTGGTCTTGGATGTCTTCATTTCTGTTTTCCCCCATCCTGTTATAATCATAATATTTTCTTGTTAAACTGTTTCATTAAAACATGAATCAGGCCATAAAACTTTTGGGAAATGTGTTATTATAATAAGTTGAAATGGAAGTGCAGGTTTCACTACATCCTTGGCCTCCCATGTCATGAAGTCTGTGATGGAATCAGGAAATAGTCAGAATTTTGGTGACCCTATTGTGACATGGGGAAAAAGAATAAAAAGAAAACAGGACAAAACAATACAAAGTGCTTGAAAAGTAACGTGGGAGTGAAACCCTCCTTCATGGTAAAACACAGGACTCATGCCATGTCAACATAAGGGTATGTTACACTCCCCTTAACATGTATTCAACTGCCCTGGAGACCTGGGGACTCATAGTTTTTGAGTGACATTAATGGGGTCATCATGATATGATCTTTGAATTTCTTTGACTGTCCATCTAAAGTTAATAGACTGAACTATCTTTAAATACCATGTGTGGGAGCTGAGAAATTGGACTAATTATGTACCCAAATATATGCAAACTTATACTTTCTATGTCATCCACACATTTATCATTTTAAGATTGCAAATAATCTTGTGAGAATAAATGTGGTTACTAGGTATAAAGTACTTTTCATCAGAAAGATGTTTCTTTAATAAATATTTATTGTGCACCTTTTTAAATGTGCCACATGGGCCACACTTAGCCATGTCTTTGCTGAAGTTTTGTATGTAGGGGAGAAAATACAAGTTTTAAAATGTTGATAGAATAAAGTGAAAAATGGAGAGTTTAGGAGAGAGAAAAGAAACAGGAGCAACAGAAGTTCAGGGGTGGCAGATGAGCCTGAACTGGGAAGACCAATTTAGGGAACTCACGGGAACACAGGTGCGGCCTTAGTGCTGAGTCCTGCAGAGGCCACATGTCAGTCAGGGCATGAATGAGGATCAGACACTGTTTTGGAGGCCTGGGTCATCTTCCTGGCTCCAATTCATGGTGGTTCATGGGGTCCTCCCTATAATGGTTTCTACATTCCTTTCCACCTATGACTTCTGCATAACTGCCACTTCAGAGCATTGACTTTAAATCTTAAGTCTTTTACTTCCTTGAACTTCAGCTTGGTCACCATTTCCTTTCACTCATTGCTTTTTTTTGTTTTTGGTCACATTTCACTTTCTGCTCCCAGGATCAGTAGTCTGGCTTTCTCTGTCTGTCTTTGTTCAAAGGCGTTTGAGAGACCATCTCATGAGCAAACTGATCGCTGTTCTGAACGGGCAGCCTGTCAGCTCGTCTTCTTGGACAAATGCCCATCCCTGACACAGTCTCTTTTGTCAAAAAATATGAAAACAAATGTTGCCTAACCAGGGAAGGTTTTCCCTTGGGAGGAGCTGTGAGTAAAGACTTTTCCCCAAAGGTGCTGTGGGTATGTTGGCCCCTTTCTGGGAAATGGTTCAGGGAGGGCGTTATGGAGGAAAAGACGGATGAGCTACCTGGTTCTTGCTGTTGTTTGCCTTTTTCTTCTGTTAAAATGGCAAAGATGCTCCAAATACTCCCCAAGGCCAGCTCCTCTGCTGTGCCCTTGGAGCATTCCCACCCCTCGGCTAAGATCACTGGATTCTTTCCTGTCTTCAGTCCCCGAGGGTATCTAAGTCAGAAGCGGAACATGACGGGAGACTGAGCATAATTTTTAACAATCTACAGCCCCATCTGCTAAGAGCGGTCGTGGAGCACACATGCAAATCATATATAATGCAGGCATAAGGCTTCTCATGTGTCTTGTTGAAAGAAAATTAATGAAGAAAAAAGACATTGATTTTTGAGTGGTGAAGCTGCCAACCAAAAAGAATGAAGTGACAACATTGTAAAATATATTTGTATTGTAAATGAGGAATTTTTCTTAACTAAAAGCACAATCATAGTAATACATCCTGGAAGGGAAGTTATTTGTGATCATCTTTTGCCTCCTTTCAAATTTTATTGTCTTTATTCTGAGTCGCCAATGCTTGCTGTCAACATTGGATGATCTGAGGTTGACAGCTGTGAACTCACAGGAAGTACTGCAGAAACTGAAAACCAGGTTGGGACTGTTGGAGTCTCTGACCACAGTATTTTCTGTCATGTCAAAGCAGTATCCCATTTACCCCAGTTCTAGCATCAACACTTAGTAGATAATAATCTAGAATGCAGCAAGGTAATATAATTACTATACCACAATATACGGAGTCATGGAGTTGGAAGGTCTCTAAAGTTAATGTAGTGATATCATCCATCCAATGCCAAACTTCCTTCTTCCTCCCAAGGTCTGTTGAGCCACTTTTGAATAAATTCACTGTTGAAAACTACAGAATGTTAAAGCTTGGTGTCTGTAAATGTCAAAATGCATCTATCAATGACTTGGTTAATGACTCTTGGCATCTTCATTTTTCCTGAAAAACTTTTTGAGAAATCCTTAATGGTACATAATAAATTCACCTGATGATATGTGCCTTCTACTCCTCCACAAAATCAACTAATTCCGAGTTGGGCTGTGTGAGTCTATTGTTTTGATAGTTACAAAATAATCAAATGTCAACAATTTCATATGGCTCAAGGAAATATATCTTAGAAATTATTTTTCCTGGCTCGGTGCCTATAGCTCAACCGGCTAAGGCGCCAGCCACGGACACCTAAGGTGGCGGGTTCAAATCCCCAGCCTGGACCCGCCAAACAACAATGACGGCTGCAACCAAAAAATAGCCGGGCATTGTAGCGGGCGTCTGTGGTCCCAGCTACTTGGGAGGCGGAGGCAGGAGATTCGCTTGCGCCCAGGAGCTGGAGGTTGCTGTGAGCTGTAATGCCACGGCACTCAAACCAGGGGGACGGCTTGAGGCTCTGTCTCAAAAAAAAAAAAGAAATTATTTTTCCCAGCAGTTTTCTGAACTTTTTCTTTGAACGCCAGTATTTAAAAGTGTTTTAGCTCATTTTATGAAATAGACTCTAAATCAAACACAATTCATGGTATTTATTTTCATTTGTGTGGTTGGTTATACATAAATTATAGATTGTCTTTTTGGAAGAATGAAAAAGTCCACTGAAGAAGGTTGAGATTTCGATTCCCTTCTATTCATCACAATGCTCAGACTCTTAGGCCAATTTAGCTTCTGTTATGTTTTATAAAATTTCTTTTTGACTTTCTTGAGAACTCCAGGATTATTCTGGTATGCAGATGAAGTACCACATATGTATATAGTTAAAGGCAGCAGTCTGTTTGAGTTAAAAAATTCTGGATGGTTATATTTTATGCAGAACAGAAATCTATTATTACTGGAGGAAAGGGAAGCAATGCCTGTCATGTGGTTAAAATCCAATGTTTTAAATATTCAAGGTCTTTTGTAAATTTATTTCACTGTACATTATGTGATTCAGTATCTATACACAACTCTGTTAAATAAGTCCCCCTATTTCAAGAGTTGTATAATACCTTTCTTCAAATGAAATAAGTAATCCTTCAGGAGTGTGTTTAAAGTGAAGTTATTATCATAGAAAAAGGAAAAAGAAATAAAAATACTTGGTGCAAAATTCATATATTTTGTAATTTCCAAGGGTTACGTTGCCAAGTACATAGATCCCCAAACTCTTGCTGTATTATGATTCAGATACTCTAAATTTTTATTTCTGGGTACGAACAAAGGAATCTGAATTATTATAAGGTCATTTTATATCCCTGAATTTGTAGATATTTTTATTTTCCCAAGTAGATTTTGATAAAGCAATGTGAGAAAGATTATAGGTAAGTCTACATAAGTGAGTTTCCAAAATAAAGAACCTTAGCCATTAGGCATTTTGCTCCAGAAAGGGATTGGTTTTCAGATAAATCTGTTAAACCTTGGCAGTGTGAGTCAATTAGTGAAGTGCTCAAAGGTTCTCCTCTGAGGTAACCCAACCCCAGAATGAGCCTTCACTGCTCATGCTCCCACAGAAAGGCAGACACATGGAAGCTGTGAATTTAAAAAAGAATACTGACTTTCTAACACACTGGGAAGAAGAGAGGAAAAAATATGGAAGATATTCAATTGGATGATAGAGAAGAATATGTACCAAGAGCCTCATACATATCAAAATTCTGACTTTGATATTCAGAAGCAGAAATCTTTGATCAAGGCCATTTCCCAGGACTTTGAGTAGCTACTAACTACTCAGATAAAAGAGCACATATGCTTCTTGTTGTTATTGTTGTTTTTCTGCATTTCAATAATAGGTTAGGGTTAATAGGCATCTTCAGTGTCTTGACTTCAGACCAAAGACCTGACTATATAAAAGATGCATGATGTACCTCGGGGTGACTGCATTCTGTTCTCAGACCTGTCATCATTTCCTTCAAATCACATTTTTTGGAACCTGCTTCTGTGTACTCTGATGATACTCTGTCAGCACTCACATAATTGTAGGTTGGCAGATGTTCCCGCTTTAAGACTTCCTTGGAAAATGTGCCTTCAAAACAAGTGTTAAGTATGTGTGAAAAATCAAAGAAGTCCGCAAATATAAGAGCTCTCCTCAATCTCTCCAGCACATGGACACGTTCAAATTCAAGAGCAGTCACCCACCTCTGCCATTTAATGAATTCTGCATATGATTCTTAAGTGTAATAGAACCCCATGATATTTAGAGAAGATATTTTAAAATGCCAAAAATTATTTGAAACTTTTTTTCCAAAACAAAACAAAACAAAAAAATGGAATGTTTTACAAATTGTAGATTCAGTTGTTTTCCTGGCGTTATTTTAGCCAATGAAGATCTGCTTTCGGGATCCTGAAGATTTATTTGCTCTGCAGGGTCTCTCTCTCTCTCTCTTTAATTTTTCTTTAAGCAAAAGCAGAGAATTTATTGAAAAGAAAAGAAGCTAGTCTATTTGAAGAAATAGCCATGCTTCAGGAAGGTCTGTGGGGTAAGTAGGCCTCAGAGGCAGCTGCAAACAGGGACTTTAATGTCACTTTTATTCTTTGCTCCAAACTGGCTTTCTTCACAAAGCTGCAAATCCTGCCTGCACGTACCTCCTGACTTACACTGTGCAGGTTCAGCCACCACAGAGAGGCAAATACTATTTCAGACTCTGATTTTTAATTTTCTTAACATAATCCATAGAACCACAGTCACACTCAGCTCCTTCCCAAAAGAACACCACAGCAACCAGGCACTGCATCTGGAGGGGAGGAGGATCCATGGTCTCTGGGTGGTGCCTTTGCTCCACTGGTTCAGACCAGACCTACTGCTTCACAAGGCTGCAAAAAACCAAGGCCTAAATCAATGGTTCTCCTACCTGGTGGCACATTAGAATCACCTGGGGAGCTATTAACACAGAGCGATGTCCATATTCCACTCCAGACCAATTAAATCAGAATCCCTGGGCACAGGGTCTGGCTATCGGTAGCCTTTAAATGTTCCCCAGGTGCCTCCACTGTGTAGCTCAGGGCTGGGCTAAATGATAAATTTAAACTTAATGGAGGAAAAACAAGGTAACCACCATAACCACCATGAAAACTCCAGTTTAAGAAAAGGGAAACCATGTAGAAGTCTTAATTGATTGCAGACATTTTAAATCAGTTAGAGTTGACTTTTTCCAATAACTGGTTCACAAGAAACAAATTGAAAATACATTATGTCTCTTCCTTTCTGTCTAAAGATTTTACAGAACCATCTTAATAGATGGCTCAGTCTTGGATCTAGTCTGTGCATATTGATTAGCAGTGAATTTCTCTTTGTGGTATTAATATTTGGTTGCTCTTTTTCACAATGTCATGTTAATACATAGAACTCAGCAATTATCCCAATCCAGTCTCCAAGACAAACCTACCTTGCTTCTTTTCCCATGACCCCTCCTCTGCTCACGGCCCTGCCAGTGAGCACCCAGAACTGCACCCCCATTACTGAACTCAAATAACAGGACAACGCATGCTACCAAACTCAGGCAGCACATCAGAGAGTATTAGATTTCAAGTGATGCTTATTGACACACTGTGGTCAATTTCATTAGTGAACTTTTTGCTTTTGAGTTGGCAATTTTCCTTCTATTCTACAAAGAACTACATGTAGGTAAGACAGACCCTATTATCTCCACCTGTTTCTGTGGGAGAAACTGAGTTAAATCTTCCGGGAGTGATTTGTCCTCATCACTTCTTCCCCGTCAGGCATTAAGCGTTAATGCTCTTATTCAGATGGCATGCTATGCCTGAGTTCAGTATGTTGGCAATACATTTCTGCAGTGTGGATATTATTGTTTGTTTTAGGAGATGCTTGCTAAGACTTTGAATATTATTCTTTTTTTTTTTGTATCTACTAGAACAATTTATTAGACTGTTTGTATAAGAATACTTTTTCCAAAGAGAATGATAATTTCACTTGGAGCAGTTAAGCTACTCAAATGTGGATTAGGATAGCCTACTTTTAAAAGTATAGCATTTAGGGTCCTTTACATGCAACTCAGGATATTCGAATACATAGAGGGAAGGGCTGGAATACAGATTCAGGAAGATACACAGGAACCTAGAAATTGTGTCCAGGTACCTTGCACATAAACACATAAAGCAGCAGCTGTTAGAGTGAGAACCAGATACTTTGTTTAGTCCAGTGTTGGAATATGATGGATGAGGTCACTGGTTTACTAACTTCAGTTTGTCTCCCCTGGGTGTCATTAGCTTCCCTGAAGGTATCCTTCAGTTTTCAGTATCACATGTGAGTTTGTCTGTTGTATGGCTGTGGAATCCTTGATCATGTTAGATTTATTAGGTTTCTGGAAGAAATCTTACAAATCAAAAGACATCACATTTGCAAGTATGTTCTTTGCTGAGTAAGGATATGCACATGTCATGGTTAAGAGTAAGTGACACCAGAAACATAATTGAACTCTAAAAACCACGAGTATACAAGTGAACATCAGTTTCTGGCAGGGTACCATGCCATTTCAACTGGATGTTTTTTATCTTTTTAGTAATAATAACACAGTATTGTGCCAAGTACTTTATGTTAATTTTAAAATTTAATGTGCTTAAGAATCCCGTGATATATATGCGGTATATATGGTACACACGCACACACACACACACACACACGTCACCTATTTCTGATGAGAACTAGACTCAGGGAGGTTAAGGAAATTGAACTTTACAGTCAAGTAATATTAAGTAAATTTATACCCAAAGCGCCAAAAGACCTTCCTTCCTTAGGAAATCCAAATTCTCCTAGGAACAATCAGAGAATCAGCAGTGTCAATTAATAAAAACAGTTCACTGATAATGGTATGTCCAAGAAATTCACAAAGATAAGGCATTTCAAATTTGGGTAGTCCATTGAGAGATAGTTCTCTAGTCACACAACATTGCTCTCTTATATGTCTAGAAAAATAAAAATCTGATTTCCTCTGTCACCTTTTCCAATATTAAACCACTTTCACAGCCAGGAAAGAGTGCATTACCTATGCAAAATTTCAATTTCACATGTTATTTCAGCTCATTTATTCTTTTGGCATGTTTAAAGGAAACAAGTGTCAGTTGATATTGTTATTTTTTTATTTATTTATAGACTACCCCCTTTATGTTGAATGATCTTTTAAATTGTTTTTATTTCAAAATATTACAAAGATACAAATGTCTTTAATTACATGGATTGCCTTTTGTTCTGCTTGAGTCAGGGTAATACACGTGCCCATTACCCAGGTGGTGTTCCTTGTACCCTTTAGGTGGGTTTTTGTCTCTCCCATCTTCTCCCCTCACCCCTGCTGGATTTCCACTGAGTTTAACTTCCCTGTGTACACAGATGTGATCATTTATTAATTCCAATTTAATGTGAGTACATGTGGTGTTTGTTTTTCCATTCTTTAGATTCTTCACTTAGGATAATGGTCTCCAGTTCTATCCAAATTGTTGCAAAAACCTTAATTAGTCTAATTAGTCCTTCTTCATCACCAAGTAACATTCCACAGTATACATATACCACATATGTTAATCCATTCCTGAATTGATGGGCACGTCAGTTGATTCAACATCTTTGCAATAGTAAAGTGTGCTGCAATAAACATTCAAATACAGGTGTCTTGGCTCAGCGCCTGTGGCTCAAGCGGCTAAGGCACCAGTCACATACACCTAAGGTGGCGGGTTCAAATCCCCAGCCCGGGCCCACCAAACAACAATGATGGCTGCAACCAAAAAAATGGCCGGGCGTTGTGGCGGGCGCCTGTGGTCCCAGCTACTTGGGAGGCAGAGGCAGGAGACTCACTTGAGCCCAGGAGTTGGGGGTTGCTGTGAGCTGTGATGCCATGGCACTACCCAGGGGGATAGCTTGAGGCTCTGTCACAAAAAAACAAATACAGGTGTCTTTTTGGTAAAGCGACCTTTCTACCTTTGGGTAAATACCCAGTAGGGGGTTGCTGTATCAAATGATAGGTCTACTTTTAATTTTTATTATTATTATTATTAAATCATACCTGTGTACATTAATGCAATCATGGGGTACAATGTGCTGCTGTGAAATATTTTCATCAAACTGGTTAACATAGCCTTCACAGCCTTTTTTTAGTTATGGTGTTAAGACATTTATGTTCTCCACCTAGTTAATTTCACATGTACCCTTGTAAGATGCGCCATAGGTGTGGTCCCACCAGTTACTCTACTTTTAATTCTTTGAGGAAATTTTTCATACTCTTTTCCATAGAGGTTGTACTAATTTGCAGTCCCACAAGAGTGCAGAAGTGTTTCTTTCTCTCTGAATCCACACCCATAGGTAATTTTCTTGGACTATTTAATGAAAGCCATTCTAACTGGGGTAAGGTATTAACTTGTTGTGGTTCCAATTTGCATTTTGCTGATGATTGATGTCGACCATTTTTCACATGTTTGTTGGCCATTTGTCTTTTTCTTTTGAAAAGCTTTGTTCCTATCTTTTGCTTCTTTTTAAATGGTGTTTTTGTATTTTTTTTTTTTTTTTTTTTGCTGACTTGCTTGAGTTCTTTGTAGATTCTCCTTAATAACTTTCTTTATAACAGAATAGAGAGCCAACAGAACAGAATAGAGAGCCAACAGATGAAACCAACTACTTACCGGTACCTGATCTTTGACAAGCCAATAAAAAACATTGAGTGGGGAAAAGATTCCCTTTTTAACAAATGGTGCTGGGAGAACTGGCTGGCAACCTGTAGAAAA
>CAUYTI010046086.1:0-23348 GCA_963575145.1 Galago senegalensis
TCACCCCACCTGCGTGTACTTTTAGCTTTATAAGCAGCCTGTAACAGCCTCTCGGGGTTCCTTCCCTAGTGGCTGAGGAACCCTGGCGCGTCAGCAATAAACCAACCTCTTGCTTTTTGCATCGACCTGTGCTTGTGAGTGGTCTTTGGGTGAGTGACCCCCGGGGTGGGCACAACAAAATGTCCAAAGAAAACGTGACTTCTGTAACTGGCATAATATTTGTTACCAATATCTTCCACATCCTGTCCTAATTATGCTAAATAAAAGAAGAAAATGTGAACAGAGGATTTGCTTCAGACCTCCAATTTTTTGATTAGTCCACAGACCTTTCCCTTTTCTCCCAAGGTAGTTCCTGGGGCTATGTTGATAGTCTCAGGGCTCTGGGGTGGGTTGTGCTGGTGTTGGCTGCTGGGGAGCTATGTTGGCCTTTGAGGGGAGCAGTGTCTGGCTTTTGCTGATAGATTATAGGGTGTCCTGGTCTCTCACTTGCTCTAGTTCACACCTGGTCTGGTCTCATGGCCTGGGTCATGGACCTATAGGGAGCTCACCAACCCCACTTTCTGTCCCATCTTGGCTCTTCCTGGCTCTGAAGAATGCCAAGGTTGGGGCCGGGCCCCCCATTTGCCATCTGCCTTCCCGTGCTATTGGCATGTTCCCCAACTGGAGTCTCAGCTGCTTTCCATGTTGTCCTCAGGGCACGAGGGAATTTATAAATTTCTTCTGCACTGTAGGAACGGAAGACAGCTGGGGGTGTTAACTCAGATTCTTATTCTGCCCATCACTGTACTCTGCTTTGGAACCTTCTAAGTCAATGGTTGCTGTTGGAATTGCTGTGACTACAAAGCCATCTCTTTCTGGAGTTCCAGGTGAGAAGTGGGACAAAGTATTTTTGCTTTAGGTGTTCCCTCAAAATATCTCACACATTTCTCTTCTCTAGGACTTGTGCCCAGAAGACTTAAGTTAGGACACACGAGTCTGCCCTGTCCTTCTGACTCCTTCTTCACCCAGTTGGACACCCAGAATAGTCAATCTTCCCTCATGTTCTTCTTTGGCAAGAAGTGTCTTTTATTTTATGGTTTCCTTTCTTCTTTTCCAGCATCATAATGGATAAAGAGAAATTTAAATTGTGCTATATTATCCAAATTCTTTGGCCCAAGCAAAGAAACAGTAGAATGTGAAAGATATATATATATATATATATTTTTTTTTTTTTTTGCAGTATCTTTTTGGCTGGGTCCAGGTTTGAACCCACCACCTCCAGTATATGGGGTTGGCACCCTGTTCCTTTGAGCCACAGGCGCTGAATGTGAAAGATATTTAATGACTAAGCACTTAATGACCATGACTTGGAAGTAAAGATGCAAATCAAGTCTGTTTGCCCATTTACTTACTTGCTATTGCTTTGTGTTCAAGGATAAATTTTTTTTAATTAAATCATGGTTGTGTACATTAATGCAGTCATGGGGTACAGTATGCTGGTTTTATATACAATTTGAAATATTTTCATCAAACTAGTTAGCATAGCCTTCATGGCATTTTCTTAGTTACTATGTTAAGACATTTATATTCTACATTTAGAAAGATTCACATGTACCCTTGTAAGATGAACCTTAGGTGTGGTCCCACCAGTCATCTCCCTCCACCCATCCTCCCCCCTTCCCTCTCCTCCCTCTCCCCGTTCCCCAGATTCTTGGACTATAATTGGGTTATAGAAATTTGATAAGGAACCCAGACATTGTCAGAAGCTTTTGTGCTTGGTAGGTCTACAGAGATTGTGGTCATAGTTGTCTTGTAGTTGGACCTGTTGATTCTGATCTTGATTCTATGACTTTAAGCAACTTACCATAATCTTGTTTTCTTCATTTCTAAAAGGGAATAATGATTGCTGTTTGTATATTGAATGACTGCTGTGAAATTCAGAATATGACAATATATATGAGAATGCTCTGGAAGAAAACAGCTCCAGTGGTGGTAAAGTGTTTCTATTGTGAACACTTGGGCAGGCGGAGACGAGGACTGAAGTTTGTAACACCAGTGCTAATAGTCTCTCTCTCACCCTCCTCATGCATTCATGTCTGAATCTGTCCGAGGTGGTTCTTTCATGATTTCTGCATTTATTTACATTTATCACTAATTTGTGTCTATGAATAGAAAGATAATAATGTTTCTTTAATCTCTAATTTAAGAAAAATGTAACCCTATATGTTCCCTGATGGGTGTGGAAGGACCCTGAGGTGGCCTAGAACACACAAACTGATCCCTGCCATGCTAGCCAGCATCATATATGAGACAATGGGGAATGGGCTTTAGAAGCTTTGATGGACTCTGATGTATGCCTTATAATGGAATATACATGGTCTGACAATTAAATTTGGGAACGCATCCTAGAAAAAGTGCTACATACCTCTCTGATGGATATGACCACAGTCACCTTTAAGGTACCCTCTTTGGGAAGTTTTGACTCCACTGCCAGCTCTTAGTCCACCTTTCAAAGCCATGTGGAAACTCTTTTTCTTTTTTCTGGTTGTTTTTTTTTTGTTTGTTTGTTTTCCACGCTTTTCTGATTTTATAAAAATTAAATCATAGCTGTGTACATTAATGCAGTCATGGGGTACAGTGTGCTGGTTTTATATACAGTTTGAAATGTTTTCATCAAACTGGTTAGGATAGCCTTCATGGCATTTTCTTAGTTATTGTGTTAAGACATTTATATTCTACATTTAGAAAGATTCACATGTACCCTTGTAAGATAGACCATAGGTGTGGTCCCACCAATCACCCATCCTTCCTCACCCCCTTTTCTTGAATAGCCATCAGAGCTATCAGTATAGTAGGTCTGATAATTAAGTCTGGAAACTCATCCCAGAAAAAGTGTTTGTTTTTTTTTTTACAGTGTTTGGCGGGGGCCGGGTTTGAACCTGCCACCTCTAGTACATGGGGTCGGTGCCCTAATCCTTTGAGCCACAGGTACCACCCCCAGAAAAAGTGTTTTGAAGAAGAGGTAGATGCAAAGGGCTCCAAGGGGGACACTTCCAAGGTGAGCATAGTAATATTCAGCAATGAGGTTTGTAACACTTTCTCTAGGATGAGTTCGTGAACTTAATTGTCTGCTCTTGTATATCCACAAAATATATTTATTCACACTTAATACTTCAATTATATTTATATATACACATAAGATACGTATAGACAATCTTCAGGTTTATGAATGAGACAGGTTCTGTAGCTTTGCTCTTCGGTTGAATTTGTATGTAAGTTGGAACAGGTGAATTTACCTATTACCTATAATAGCCTCTGTTCATAAGGGCAAGCCATATGTAAGTTGAATGTTTGTAGCCTGGGGACTTCCTGCATAGCAAACACACTTGTGTACATACAATTTGAAAAAGCTGGTACAATATGAAAATCCAAGTTGGTGAGTGTCCTAAGTTGTGAGTCTATTTTTCTAAATAACAGAAGTGGATAACTGTAACAATTTTTTGTCAGACTTTTGTTTTTTTCCCTGTGTCATTAGGGGGTCTTTCTCATTCT
Organism: Galago senegalensis; assembly: GCA_963575145.1. Taxonomy (NCBI): domain Eukaryota; kingdom Metazoa; phylum Chordata; class Mammalia; order Primates; family Galagidae; genus Galago; species Galago senegalensis. Next base: position 3,532 of record CAUYTI010046086.1, read on the forward strand.
TTAAGTCAGTTCTGATTTGGAGGTTTGCCAAAATAAAGTCCCACTAGCCACAAGAAACACTGTACTTAGCTGATCTTTGTAATACTAGTTTCGGGAGGCTTTCATTCCCAGACCAAAAGATTTTTCCTACCATTTTGCAGATAGAATTAGTTTGTGTAATGGGTAAAGGGAAATCAAAGAGAAAGACAGTTACAGTTAGATTGCTATGATGACTTTCATGATAATATGATGCATAAACTCTTTTTATTTCTTAATATCTATTTCCACAAATCCCTGAAGATTATACCTTGGTCAAAAGTAGTGCTGTGGGAGAAATATTTTATTTAAATATCTGTTATAAAATTTACAACATACTTCTGAAGAGGCTTATTTTCAATGAATGAAAATGGTTTTGAAAGTGAAAATTCTCTAAGACACATACATTCTCAATGATCTGAGATTTTAATCTGGGCATGATCTGGGAGTCATAGCTCATGGAATAAACTTGTATAACTTCTGCCATTCTGTAGGTATATTCTTCTAAAAGGAAGCACAATTTCACCCTAGGACCAAGATGATGTAAGAAACAAGAGACAAACAATAAAAAAGTCGAGATACATTTTAAAAATAGTAAGCAAATCATACATATATTCTCTTGTTAAAAAAAAAAAAGAAGTTGCAATAAGAGATTCAGGATTCCAGCATAGATCCTTTAGAATTTATAGCAATTGGCATTATACTGTGATTATAGGGGATGATTTCAAATGACCCGGAAACATGTGAGCTAGTCTTCTAAAAGCGGATATTTCTGAGCAGGAAAAGAACTTTGCTTAATTTTGGAACCATCCTAGAAGACACAAAGACAATATGATACCCAGAATGAATTACCAGCCTTGCAACTCAAAGTTTCGCTTTGAAATTTAATCCAAAGGAAAGTTATATAGTATTGGCTGCATACATTTTACCCGAGGACTCCTTTAAGATTTGTTACGTTTCTGAACAAGCATACTTCCAAGTTTCAGATTAATAGTAAAAATAAATATTTACTGAGTGTTGGTAATGAGGGAGATGTTGAAATTTAGTATATCTTAATATTTAGTTAAAGGGATTTCTTTTTCATCAGGATAAGTTAAGCCTATTTCCTTTTACTGAGTGAGAAATATAGCAGCCTCATGGGTTGAACTGGGAAAGATGCCAGTTACACACATATGCATAGCTACCTTTGGGGCATCTTACACATTTTGAAATCCTTGCTTTCTTTTGGCCAGTTTCTTTTTTTGGTTACCCAACTTCTTCCTTGATATTTTCTAAGCTAAAAGATATGGATTTCTTATATTCGTTCTCCAATATTGGCCTAATTTTTAAAGCTATGTGAAATACTCATAGAAAAAAATTATTCAGCTTTATAGCAGATAGTTCCTTAGGCAAAGATTATTTCTCTTTCTCCTTCTCTCCACATCTGAATCTATTGTTCTTCCCACCCATAATCCCAACCCCCTTCCCCGTACTGAAGGTTGTATATCTGTATTTTATTATTTCAAAACTTGTTAGTCCTGCAATTCAAAAAGAACATGTGTCAAAATATTTGAGAGATTTTTCTAGTCATAAATGGGAAATCAAATATATAAAACATATGTCTACCTATAAAAAGCAAAATAACATAAAAAAAAGGTCAACACTCTTTTGAATACTTTCTAGACCACCATTAAGTCATGTCCATGAATTGTTCTGCTCAGCGGCAGGAGTGGATACACTTTACATCAGATGCCTGAGAACTGTCAGCTCAGAAAGTAGTTAGGTCAAGTTAGCACATTGTGACTGTCTGTCTACAGCTTATTCATGGCGAAAATCTAAGCCTTTCACCTTGATTATTTTGGAAAACATACATTTAAAATAAAAATTGATTCAGTACGGCTGTAAGAAAAATGTTATAAGCCAGTTGAGTTGTATAAAGGGCTTGTACATTGGTGATTTAAGTCAACTTTCCCCCACACTTCTTCAACTCTATGAAGCCCTCCCATCTTCAATTTTAATAATATTGATAATTACATTAGTGGATTTCTGGTCTAGGGAAGTCATGACATCAGCAAAGATTCTCCTTTCTTCTACCTTCTATAAAATGTCACCTCATGAAATGTTAATTTCCAAGGAAATTTGATTTTTTTTTTTAACAGTAATAGAAGCTTCAAAATAGAAGTATGGCAGGATGTGGGGCATTCTGGTGCCTAATGTGCTTCTGAATGTGGTATGAATGAGGGGGAGGAAGTTACAGAGTTTGCAAATAACATTATCGCAAAGACTTCGTTTTGTGCTGAGTGAAAATATTTGGTTTGTCTTCTGAAAGCCGTGGAGACCTACTGGAGGATTTTAGGAAGAAAGGTAATGACACGGTTGGATTTTCTTTTTAGGAAGATGAAGCTTCATTTCAGAAGGAAACTATGTTAATGATCCAGGGGGGAGGTGGTGACGGCCTGAATCAAAGGGTGGCTGTGGGAGGGAGAAGGGGGACGCTCCAAAAATGAAAGAGGAGTCAGTCTCCAGGGCTCGGAGTTGTGGTCCAGTACTCAGGAATAATTGAGAGTGACGTCACTTTTGCTCTTAGTTCAGGTGTGAAGGCATTCTCTAGTTCTAACATCAGCATCTCACTTGTTTTGGAAGCCAACTCTCTATACCATGTTCCAGTGTTGGTGTTTTGGTATTGCCTATTGACTTATGTGAGCTGTGTAACTCAGTTGATTAGGGTGTAGTGCTAAAGAAACAAAGGGAAGAACTTACTCTTTACAAGAACAAGCTTATTTTATAGAGACTCAAATTGTGCTGTAGCCACAGACTAGCTAGGCTTCTTCTGATTCTCAGAGGGCATCTTGCACACACAAAACACTGACATTTTGCAAAACTATAAACTGGGCTAGGCAACAGATTTTCTGAGGGCTCAATATAAACATATCACCATCAGGAAATAAATTAACTAAACTAAACTATTCCTTAAGTATGGGGGACTGATGAGAAATGAGTAGCATCAGTGTTCATTGCTCAAAACAGAACTTTGACACACTCTGTATTTATACACTTGTCCTGAAAATTGAGCTACGGAATTGTAGCTCTAAACAGATTTCTGTGCAAATTAAGTTCACTTAGAAAAGGGCAAATGGTGAAAGTACCTTATATTCTCTAAATTTTGCATAATTTCTTGAGTTATTTGGTAGTCTAGTTCTGTCCAGAATGTGGGTAAGTCAGAGATATCATGAGCTCTGCAGTCTCTGGGTCTGGATAGAGCCTGATTTTAGTGTGGAGGAAACTCTTAGTGTTGAAAGGGCCTTCAGAGGAACTATCTACCCTGTGCCACACTGGGGTGGAGCAGACAATGGGCCTGGGCGGTACTTCATCTTATCAGTTAAGCTTCTCTCTCAGTCTTCTATCTTCTGATCACATCAGAGGCATCGTAGTGACTTTGTACCAGAGAATGAAAAGGTCCGGATCTCATTTGCCTACTTGCTAGAATCAAGTGGTGAGAGCACAGGTGGCAAAATTGGCCTTGACATTGACTAGGCAAGATAATGACGGCGGCATTGATGTTGTTTTTTGGATGTGAAGCATTGATCAAGACGGTGTCGGGGCAGTGGAATTAATGTAGGAGAAAGTGACTGTATGAGAAGCAGCAGCAAAGTAATTTTAGAGAAGCCTGAGTTCAAGAGAACTTTTCTATGGTGTTAGAAGCAGAACTGTAATGGCAAGGCAATGAAAGGGCAGGAGGGTAGCTGCAGGGCCTTTAGCTGTAGATTAACATTGTCTTGCTGGAGCAGTTCAGGAGGCTGAGCATCAGCAGAGACCATGAAAGCAGGAAAAGGCAAAAACCACATAAATTTGTATGTTAGCGCTAATTGCTCCAAGATTTTCTTTTACTACTATATACTACTATAGTTTAACCTTAAATCTAAATGTAAACATTGGGGTAGTGCTCATTGTCATGGTTTTGCTAGATTTATGGAATGTCCACGGAGTGCTTATGTCTTAGCTGGCTTTACTTTATGTGCTTTCAGTAGTAGGTAGAAGCAGGTTTTAAGCAAATCACTGGAAATTGCAGAAAAACATTAAATGTCAAGTGATTTAAGTTGTCAATAAGGATCAGGGATTAGTTCAGTTAGTGAATTTTCATGCTTAGTTTTCTTCTTATTTTTCCAAATAAATACTAGAAAACAAGGGTAGCTATTATTCTTACTTTATTATTTTTCTTCTTGATTGAAAATGACATTTTTACATGGTTCACAAAGCATATAAAATGTAGTCATATTGTTCTTTCTCTAAAAAAGGATGACATCAGATAAAATTTAGACTATACCTCTTGTCTCCATTACTTTATATCAGCAATGAAGGATCTGTACTGATTTTTTTTTTTCATAGCAGATAGTTTTGATAATGCTTCTTTAAGCTACTGGAATACATTCATTTCTAATTATTTTTGAAAGTGCACTACATGGCAGGCACTGGCTTGGTGGATCAGGGTACATTACTGATTAAAAAAGGCAAGTTCCCTGCTCTGGAATTTACTTTTTTAGTAGTAAGAGGAAGACTATGAATAGTCAAATGATAAATAAGTAAATTTAGTGTGTTAGGTGATAAGTGCTATGGATTAAAAAAAGTACAGTTGGGCTTATAACTTTGAGTCAGATTTGACTTTACTGAGATGACATCTGAACAGTCTTGAAGAAGGTAGGGAGTATAGCTGTGACAATATCTGGGTAAGAATGTTCCAGAGAGAGAGCAGCCCATGATCGTATGTGCTGGAGGAACAGCGTGGAGCCGAGTGTCTCAGTCTGTCCAGAATGGCTTGCCAGGCATCTGATGATGTGAAAAGTCAGGGCTCTTTTCTTCATTCAATCAATGCACAGGAAATGCCTTCTCAGCCCCAAACACTGTGCTCAGCTTTTGATAATGTGTTTTCTAACCTCTCAAAGCTTACAATCTATTAGGAAATGTATACACTAAACACACAACAGAAAATCTTAGTTATAAATGTGAAAAATTTGCAAAGAATAGGATGCTATAGCTGGAACATATTCTTCTTAGTAAAGTATCTCAAGAATGGAATAAAAAGTATCCAATGTACTCAGTACTATTATGAAACCAATATATAATCACCCACACTTTCATATGAAAGATAAAATACAACTATAGACCAGAATGAGGGAGGGAAGAGAAGTGGGAGGGAAGGGGAGGGAGGAGGTTGAATGAAGGGAGGGGAATCAGTGGGACCACACCTATGGTGCATATTGCAAGGGTACATGTCGAATCTATTAAGTGTAGAGTGTAAGTGTCTTAACACAATAATAATTAAGTGAGGTGAAGGCTATGTTAACCAGTTGGATGTAAGCATTCCAAATTGTATATGAAATCAGCACATTGTACCCCATAAATGCATTAATGTATACAGTTGTGATTTAATAAAACAAACAAACAAACAAAAAAACATGACAGGAGAATTTAACGTAACCCAGTGCTCAGCATGAATTTTCTTGACGAAATGACTTTCTGACAAGATGTGAAGAGTGAACTTGGCCATGGGTGAGTATCGTGTCCAGGTGGAGACTGAAGCAGGATGGAGGCCGGGACATTACAGAACCAGAGAAAGGCCAGTGCTACTTGGGGACCGAGAACAGGTTAAATGGCGTGATTTGAGGCTGGGGCCGACAAATGCTGACCCCTAGACCACCGTGAAGAGTGTGGGCAGTATCTGCAGGGTAGAAGAAGCCAGTGAACGAGTCGTGGGGGTGCTGGCTGTGCAGAAAGAGCCTCACAGCATCAGCAGACCTGGGCCCTCACGATGGCTGTGCTGCTAATTTGCTGCATTGCTTGGCTAAGTGAGTAAACCTCTCAGCCTCAATTATTTCATAAATTCATGTCTGTATCTACATCTATGTCTATGTCTAGATCCTTTTTCGTATTCATTTTAGTAACTGTGTCTCTTTGCAAGATTGCTTTGTCCCTAAGTTACTGTGATAGGTTGACTTGTGCTCTCCAGAAAGGTCCGGTGAGTTCTTCACCCGCAGTACTTCCGAAGGTGATCTTGTTTGGAAATAGAGTCCTCGCAGAGGCAATGGTTAAGCTTAGGTGGTATGGAGTGTGTGTGGGTGGGCCTGTAATCCGGCCCACTGGTGCCCTTTTCAGGAGGAGAGGACTGGGAGGCGGGGAGGGAAGACAGCTTTGTGAAGGCACACGCAGAGTTGTGGGGACGTGCTGTCAAAGGCTGAGGGACACCAAGGATTGCCAGCTCAGCCGACTGTATCCTAAGCACCCTGTTTCTAAGTAAGGTCGCACTCACAGATACCAGTGACAGGATCTGAACACATCTTTCTGGGGACGTGGTTCTACCTACTATATCTCCTATTGTTCCTACCCCCAACCTTTTTGGCACCAGGAACTGGCTTCATGGAAGACAATTTTTCCATAGATAGGGGTGGGGGTAGAATCTGATGGAGGTGGAGCTCAGGCAGCAATTCACAGGAGGGGAGCAGCTGTACCTCCTGCTGTGCGGCCCGGTTCCTATGGGCCACAGACCAGTTTGGTTCATGACTTGGGGGCTGGGGACCACAGCTCAAAGGAATTGCCTGCACTCCACTGTTCTGGATTCCTTACAAACCTATTTAGTTCTGTGTAATTTGGTTTCCATTCCCACCACTTTCAACTAATTGCTATGCCAGACGTCGCCAATGACCCCCTAATTGCTACACTCTTTAGAAAGATACTGCCAAGCCTCATGTTTGAGATCTAAGGACATAGGAATCTGTTGGCCACATCTTTCTCACCCAAAACTTCCTCCTTTCCTAGTTTCAAACCTAAATTCATAATTTTCTTGTATATATATATTTCTTGACAGTCTCATTTAGTTGCCCTGGGTAGAGTTCTGTGGCATCATAGCTCATAGCCACCTCAAACTCCTAGGCTCAAGAGATCTTCTTGCCTCAGCCTCCCAAGTCACTGGGACTACAGGTGCTCACCACAACGTCTGGCTAGTTTTTCTATTTTTACTAGAGATGGGGTCTCACTCTTGCTCAGGCTGGTCTTGAACTCCTGAGCTCAAGGAATCCATCCCCCTCAGCCTCCCAGAGTGCTGGGATTACAGGCATGAACGTCTGCACCCAGTCTGCTTATCTAAATTTTTAATTTTCTTTGTGCCATTTTCTTCCTCTTTTTGCTCTTCAAGCACCAGTTTCCTGAGGGTCCTACATGCTTTTTCTGGTTCATTGATTTATCTCCATGTCTCTATTCACTGTGTGCAAGTTGATGACTCTCAAGTTTGCATCCAAAGCCTCCTGATTTGAGCTCCAGACTCCAAGATTGGACACCTGTGGTCAACCATCTTACAGGGGTCCTTAACTTTTTTATACAGGAGGCCAGTTCACTGTCCCTTAGACTATTGCTGGGATGGTCTGCGGGCCCCAGGATGAGTCAGCTGCCAAGCAGGACAGGCAGCAGTGGCAAAAACACTAGGCGGGCTGCACGTGGCCCGCGGGCTGTAGTTTGAGGATGCCTGATCTAAAACTACATCCTTGTCTTTAACCTCCTAACCAGCTGTCCTTTTACTCTTGATCTCATGGAACAGTATCACCATTCATACATTTGTCTGACTCAGAGACCTGGAAGTGTATTTGATCCTTCTGGCCCTGTCATTCCTCACAAGCATTTAATCATCAATCTCCTCATGTCTCTTCATCCTCACTGCAGTGGTCTTGGGTCTTAGAGCCCAGGTGGCGCAGGTGGCCCAGGTGTGCACCTTCTCAGTCTTTCCACCACTTCGGCAGTGAAGGGGTCTTTCTTAACAAGAGCCTCATGATGTATTAATACATCTGCAGCTGAACCCTCCTGAATCGTTTGAACTTTGTTCTCTAAGCAGTAAAGGATGATTCAAATGGTTAGGGTAACCCCGACCAGCCATCTGGCTGTAGCCCAGCTTACTTTTTAGTGGCCACACATAGACGATGCTTCCCTTGCACCCAGATGGCTGCAGTTCCCTGAGCAAACCAGTGGTTTCCACTTTGCTTTCACTCAGCCTGAGCTCCCTTCCCTAATCACAACGCCCTTCCCCATTCAAAGCTGCCCTCCAGCGTTTCCTTGATCTTTCCCTGCCTGACCTCCGTCCCCTTGCAAATACAGTGCCCTTCTCCCTCCTTTGGGATGCTCTGTCATGCCATCTGGGACACTATGGATTTAATGCTTATACATCTGTTTCTCCCTAAATGTTGCAAAAACCTTGAGGAATGGGACTGATTTATTGATCTTTTTGGTTTCAGGACCTAGAACAGTGTCTTCCCATATCGAGTGCTTAATGGATACCCTCTGTTAGTGTAGCCCATACAATTTTCAGGTACTCCATTTTTTAAAGGAGCACAGTGATTTAAGGATTTTTTATTTTCTATGTACTAGGTATTTCTCTGAATTATCCAAAAAGGGTAAATTTTGAAAAATATCTAGGAAACAAAAGAAAAAAATGCTGTATCTTGAAATTTTTCCATAGTCTATGTTCCAGTGTGCTTTATGATTAGTCATTTTTGCTTTAAAAATTCTAAATTGATCAAAAGATCATCACTCAACATTGTCAGAATTCCTTCAAGACAGCAATGGCTGGTGAATTCATACCTATTGTCTCCCACAGAAAGGAGTTAATCAACTTTGCCTTCTCATAACAGAGGACAGGGAGGCAGCGTCCTATGCAGTAAGCAGTAAGACCTGCCTGGAGAGGTCAGGCCAGTAGGGGTTTCCACCAAAATGTGGAAGCTGCTCCCAGCTCATTCGGAATACTTACTGCTTTATTATGTTGTATCTGGATGGCGTTTCTCTTTTCTTCCCTTACTCCTTTGGCCCCTCCTTTAGGGCTCAGTAACACGGTAAAGATGCTTTTTGACAGACAAGAGATAATCTTACACTTGACTTCCAATATCAAGGCATTTTAACTGGCACACTTTATACTGAATAATTCATGGGTATTCAAGCTTTACTTCACTCCACAAAGAAAGTGCTTTCTCTTAGCAGCCACAGTAGATATGAGCAGCTAATTCATTATTTAAAGAGATTAAGTATTAGCAACTGGTACTGGCTCTTCAGAGCTCTCTTTATTCCCTTCGCTTGTGTTATCCCCAGCCTCTCAGCTGCCTAGAACAGTTTTTAGATTGATTTTACCATATTTAAGTCTTTTTAAAAAACAGATCTACCCCAAAACCTCACTATTTTCAGAACTGCTTTGTCCTATTTTAAAAACGTAAAGCAATGTCTGTTAGAACTCTGAATCTCTGCAGGCTCATGGGAATACATACAATTGCAACACGCTTTGCTTTCAGTTAAGAAAATGTGGCAGGTGGGAGGAATGTAAGAAATCCAAGTTTGCTCAAATTTACAGACCACTCGCTGCAATAGGCCAAGGAAAGCTTGGGCATTTTAAACAGGTGGTAAAAGTGGATGGAGCCTCAACTTTCAAGTATTGTTACTCTGAAAGGAAACGTCCCCATGGAGAACTGTCCTCTTTATATTTTCAGAGAAAAAGAGGGGAGGAAGTGTTTGAAATGTCTCTTTCTCTTTTGTCGACACATCCTCAGGTTGATCTCACTCAACACAAATTCTTACTCTTTCATCTCCAGTTAAGAAGAGAGGAGAAAATTTGTCGAGAGGTTATGAGGTTTCACTTTCTGTAGACCTCGCCAGAGGGTAACATAACAACGTAATCGGTTTGGAAATGGTGAAATAGTAAGGAATAAATACATATGAAACTTCTGGGAAAAATGTAGCTGATTCTAAGGAAATATATTTCTAGGATAGAGATGAAAGAAAAATCGGACAAAGTGTTGTTTAAAGCACTAATGAACACCCTTCTTAATTCATACCTTTGACTGGGTTTATACCTTTTCCTTTCTTCACGTTTTTTTCTTTTCTTTTTTTAAGATTTAGTCTTTCCTATGAGTGTTTCAAAGAAGACATTCCACTGAAGTGATAAAATAAGTTGATTTTCTTATTTCTATGCTATCTGGCTCAAAAAATAGGGTGTCACTAAAACTAAAGATCTATTCCCTTATAAAGCTTTCTTTCTAGTTTGTTTAGATTAATAAATGGTATGAATTGCAAACAAATTCTCTACCTCTCTAGTGTGATCTTGAATGTTGGGTATCATTTACTTACCCCATATAAAAAATGTGTGCAATCTTCATTCATTCAAAAATTTCTTGAAGGAAGAAATCAGAAAACCGTATAGTAGGTGATCCATAAAAACGTATTGATTGATTGATTAAGACACAACCTTTAATAAGCCCAGATCTGCATCATGAATCACCATAAAAGACCTTGTTTGAAAGGAAGGCAAGTGAGTGTCATCCGACACCAGTTGCCTTTTACTGTGTGAAGGGGAAGGCCCTGTGGGATGAGAAATAGCATCCAGGATCAAGGTACTCCCCCATAAAACTTAGTGTCTACACTGAGTTTTGTTCTGTCAGAGGAGAGGGAGGTGATGCATAGGGACCATCAAAGTTGTTTGTAATCGTGAGACAGTCATGCTCTATCTTGGCCAAGTAGACAAAAAAGAGCCCCAATTGAATTAATTTCTTTCTTTTCTTTTCTTTTCTTTTTAGAGACCAAGTCTCACTTTGTCGCCCTTGGTAGAGTACCGGGGCGTCACAGCTCAGAGCAACCTCCCGCTCTTGGGCTTAGGCAATTCTCTTGCCTCAGCCTCCTGAGTAGCTGAGACTACAGGCACCCACCACAATGCCTGGTTATTTTTTGTTGCAGTTTGGCTGGAGCTAGGTTCGAACCTGCTACCCTTGGTATATGGGGCCAGGACCCTACACACTGAGCCACAGGTGCACCCCCCTTCCCCCCATTGAATATTTTTCATGCAAAGAAATGCAAGATGTTCAGTAGTTTGGGTTTTGAAGTTAAGATGACCTGTGTTTAAAACGTAGTTTTACCATACAATAAATGTGTGACCTTAGAGGAATGCCTTGATCTCCCCAAGCTTTCTTCTCTCATCTGTAAAATGAGGATTTTAATGTTGTCTGTCTCATACATGTGATAATTTAAATGAGCTAATGTATGAAAATTATCGTAATACTACACACATAAGCTAAATCTCTTTTCTATAGAGTGTTCTTAGAAAATTAACCTGGCACTGAAATTTAATTTGTAATTGGGATTGGGGAATTTTAGAAAATACTGCTTTGCACAGACTTGGGAATTTTATAGAATGATGTTGTGTTTTTCATAATTTCCATAGGCATTCCAGAACAGTTGTGCGAAAGGAAGGGAAAATATTCCATGCTACTCTTGGGCATAATTACTATATTGTCATAACAGGCCTGCTCAGTTGTGATCTAGTAGCTTCTGCCTCCTTTGGGTGCTTTTACACACTTTGAAGTAAAATGGGTTTTTAAAATGTAGCTTTATTCATTCTGCAAAGTTTTGAAAACTTTGTAAGAGTATTTGTAAAAGTTAGGTGAATTAATGTTATGTATTGATTACTTTAAGCATTCAATTGAGATAGAGGAGGAATTGGAAAATTTTGTGTCTTGAATGGAGAAAAAGAAAAGAGAATAAGGGCCCATTCATTAAAATCCCAGAGTTTTAAAAGTTATCTTGGAATTTGGAATTTTAGGAAGTTGGAATACCCTGTCTGGAAATAAAATCTCTTTTCCAGAGATTAGGCTCTAAACTGTGAATCCCGTTTTAAGACTTCCCTACCACGTCATGCATCATACAGAATCAACATCTTTCTCCTACTGGATTTCTTCCAGAGATGTTTTTAGATACTGCTGCCTTTTACAAACACATACACATTTACCAACACGAAACTTTCCAAGGTAAGCAGCCACCCCCAGTTCCTGTACATTGACGAAACGTCAATAAAGACGAGACAAAACGCAGAAGACCAAAATACCACATATTTATAAAAAATTTATAAATCATTCCAAAACTTTATGAAAGTAAGCGATTTTGTTTCCCTTTGTAAGCATGCTTACTTTATTATGGATTTAAAGTGCTGACAGCCAGTCTGGAGGGGAACAAACTACGCCTGACAGGTCTCATTGCAATTAGCTTAAGGAAGAACATTCCTCAATGGGAGGGTCCCCAAATAGAGGTGGAGATGAGTTCCACCACATTTGCTGAATGCTGACAGTGTGCTCTCCTGGTGTCATATGCTGGGGACAAGGATAGGAACCAATGCTGGAAACTTAGGAGGTAACAGTCCCATGACAATGATTTCAAATGAGGGTGGTTACCAGAATATCTGAACTGCTTTTAATGGAGCAAGTACTCTACTGATAATAATACTCAAGATATAAAGTTTGGGAATGACAATTTTTAATTTAAGAGGATTTAAGGTTATCCCTACCATGAAGTTACTTGTACTCAGTGCATATTCTGATATGTTTTTGAGAATGGCGAGTGAAGTTACAGGTAGAGCCAGAGCTGTACAGACTTATGAGCCCCCAGAGAGTGGACGTCACTGCCACAAGGCCGACAGTTGTCTACTTAAGGGTATTTTACAGAACTTGTGAATTTTGACATTACAGGTACTTCCATTGCCTTTTTAATTTTATACATGAATAAGTTTCAAATGAAAAGAAGAGAAAGTAGGTAAAGTAAGGTTGCTTAAATTTTACATACATCTTACTGAGAAGAAGGATGTTCTTTCTATAAAAATATGGTGCAGCCTGTACATCCTATATGTTGTAATAAAAATTATATTTATTTATAGAATCCTTTCATATTATAGTTGCTCAAATTGTTAATATTTTTGGAGTTGAGTTCTAGAAAGTTCAAAATTTATACTTAATAAATGAAGTTTAATATTAAAGAAAATATTAAGTACATTCATTTTCCTTTATAAAAAATAATGTTGATCTCTTTAAAAGTGTGATTTAATTCTCCTGCTTTAAAAATATAGCATTTTTCTGATTTTTTCTCCTTTTTTTAAAACCTGTTCATAATGTTTTTCCACCAAATTGTATTGTTCTTATGAGCATCATTTGACATGTCGATAGAATACAATGGGGAGAAGAAGTTGACACATAATGGGTGAGTTTCAAATAACTTTTCTCAAAATGTATAATTGCCGTCTAAACACCACACAGCAATGCCTGGGAGTCATTCATCTTTCTCTACTTGGTCTATAGATTTCGCCTCTGATACTGTCAATTGATCCATTTTCTGAACCTCAAATTTTCTGATTTTGGTTATACTTATTCTTAGGTTAAAATTACCCACTTCTCTGAGACTAATATTAAGGTTAAGAAACATTTTCTAATTATTGACCAGTTTTCCAGATAAGATAATGGGGCCTTTTTCCAAATGCTCTTTGGAAAGAAAGAGGTATAGTATTTAAAGGCAAAGATTTGATGTATCAGTTTCATTTCAGTGGACTGCCTTACTGTATAAATTCCACATTTACAAGAAACAGAATTAGCATACATGGGGGGATTCAAGACTGGTAGGATATTCCAAAATTTCTACAATAAACAGGTGTGTTTTGAAATAATGTGAGCCTAACACGGCAGAGAAAGCTTGGACCAAACAGATCCATAAGAATACAAAGATAGATGGCTGGCCAACTTTGGTGCCAAGATTGTAAATTTTGAAAGTTAAGTACCATGCCAGACATGATGGAACCTTAGCAATTATGTTTTAAGAGAGGGAAAGTGAGAGAATGAACCACTTAAATTCTTTTAGTGATTTTTTTTTTTTTTGAGACCGTCTCAGAGGTCTGTGATGTCATAGCTCACAGCAACCTCAGACTCCCGGACTCAAGTGATCCTCCTGTGTGAGCCTCCCGAGTAGCTGGGGTTACAGGCATGTGTCACCATGCCAGGTTAATTTTTCTATTTTTAGTAGACATGGGGTCTCACTCTTGCTCAAGCTGGTCTGGAACTCCTGAGCTCAAGTCATCCATCCACCTCAGCCTCCTACAGTTCTAAGAGTCCAGACAGGAGCCACTGAGCCCAACCTCTTTCAGAAATTTTGGATACATTAAATTAATTCATTTCTTAAAGACCAAACTAATGAACAAACAACAAATAACCGTGGGTGGCAGGCTTCTAGTGTCTTTAGGACTGATTATTTATGATTATTGGTCTGCTAGCGTTGGTCCGCCCACACTTAGATGATTTGGGTTGGGTAAGTGGCCTTTTCCCTTTAAAAACTCATGTGGATTTTTGCTATTTCAACTGTAGGCAATTTTCAACAACCCCCCCCAAGTACCCATTTTTGTTTACCTTCCCATGGGTAATGTCTTTTAAATAGAAGTTCTAACCATGAATTCCAAGTGCTTGGATAAAAACAGAGCAGAATGTGGAATGATTAAGTTTTGTCTCCAAAAGCTATGCTGTTTTACCCATGAATTCAAGTTAATGCAGATAAGTTTTTGGCATTTTATCACTGATATGTATTATTAAACACAGTGAAAATGTCTGAGAAAGCTGAATTAGAATCACTCCAGACTTTCGTAACTTTTATGGCTGTTTTTATCTTAGTCAACTGTATTCTTAAAAAGTTGAACCAACTCTCTAATACCTGTCTTATTCTCAGGGATGAGTGACACAGACAGTGTGGAGTGCAGATATACAAAATATGGTTATAATATGCTTTTGTAAACTTCAGGTGGATTTTTTTAGTTGTTTATTTATCTCTTACCTTTCTATCTAACCTACCTACCCACCTAAAATTTGCTTTGCATTTAGATTGAATTACCTGTCTGATTACCAGACAGTGAATACTACAGGCCAAGGTTGAAATCTGACCATTACAACCCCCCAGACAAGTCATCCTGCACATGGGAAATACACAGTGGCTTCTTACATGGGTCTGATACATGACAGACAGGGGTGATTTTGTCAGGACCTAGGCAGCCACGAGATTCAGAGTATAAAGCACACATAGGGTTCAGATTACAAGAAAAGAAGCACTGAATCTTCCAGAAACATTTGTATATGGCAAATATGGCAAACAGAGATATATGTGAGATAAGGAACTAAGAGTTTTTTTTCTTTTTTAAAGACAGAGTCTCATATTGTTGCTCCTCAGTAGAGTACTGTAGCATCATAGCTCACAGCAACCTCAAAATCTTTGGTTCAAGTGATCCTCTTGCCTTAGCCTCCTGAGTAGTTGTGACTAAATAGCCAGGCACCCACCACAATGCCTGGCTATTTGTAGAGACGGGGTCTCACTCTGCTTTAATACTTAAGGTTTTTCCTTTTTTTGGTTCCAGTTCTTAAGAAAAGAATGATTAAATACATCTTAAAGCTGCCTACTCACAAAAATCTATCTACTTACATTTTCTATTATCTACCTATGTATCTACTAAAGAATCTTTAAATGTATACACATGCAAATTAAGTGGCATCATCTCGATATACCCTATTTCCTATAAATATGTAAATGACTGTTCCATACAAAGAAAGAATAGAGTCAGAAAATGCTTTAGCTCCTAACACTGGAGCTTGCACGGACCATGCAGATGTTTTGTCTCTACTCCGAGGAGTCCATCGGGCTCAGCTCTGGGGGCATTTCCGTGTCTTCCTTTACATAATCTTCCATTCTAGCTGTGCTCTCCAGTGTCTGTTGCTATCCTTGGGTCTGTTTTTCAAATGGTTCTCCTATTGATCTCCTCTTCTTCTTCACCTTAGTTTGCATATGCCATGTTACCTTAGCCTGAGAGTATTTGGCTTAATAGAATTCTCTCTAAATATTGCTTTGAATAGGCTCCAGTGAAACTCCTGGGGAGCTGGTTCATAGGGAACTGTGATGAGGGAATTGTTGGAGCCAACTGGTTTTGTTCTTTCTACTTCTTTCTTATTCGTGTTCTATGGGAGAAGGAGTTGGTCCTCTAATTGAGTAAAGCACAGACCATGTATTGGGCCACATGTTCAAGTAAGAAGTGTTCCTGTATCTGCAATGCCCTGACCCATCCCTTTTCATGTCCTGTCCCTAGATGGGCAGGTCAACCATGTTTGGTCTATTTTGAAGCCTCGAATTTAGTTTTCTAGGGAAAAGAGCAGGAATCCTTGTTGAGCATTCATATCTAGACTTTGCTTTCAGTGAGAGAAGTTGTGAAAGGGCTGACTTAGGTTAGCAAGGAAGGATAGTTTCCAGACTTATAAAGTATTCATTTCCCATTCAGTTGTTATTCCTTTCAAGCAAAGTTCCTTGGCCAGAAAAACCAGAAGGAAAGGATGAAAACCCCTCCCTTACCCCTTAGGTATTAGACACATGCTTTGTTTATAGACTTCGTGACATTTATTTTGGCTACCTGAAGACTGTTGGGATTCTTGTGTCTATTCTTTATAGGTAAGGTTTCTGTATAGTTGAGTTCTGGATATCTTAATTTTTATAAGAGAATACATGATGCTTTAAAATGTAGAAACTTTAGCTTATTAAATATGGAAAGTCCTGGTAATGAAATGAGTATTAAGAAGAATTAACTTTGTTATACTGCTTTACCTATTCAAGTAAGATTTCAAGTTAGAGAATCAGTTGCAGACTTTCTAGGAAAGCTTAATCCAAATAGTTTTCAGTGAAATTTCGGTCAAATAATTATTAGTTCTTATGCCTTCTATAAAAAGGAAAAATACCTGAGGTCAAAGCTAAAACCTAATTCAGATCACTTGTATTAAGCTCCATTTAAGAGGTTCATAATTTTTTCATTAAAGGAAAAAGGCATTTTTTTTCCATTCCATTCTGCAAAATACTCTCCTTGTTATGGAGATTTTGGTCTAATTTGTATAGCTGGAGCCAAATGGAATTGCCATTTTTGAGCCAAATTTGTGATTGACTGAATTGAGCCATTATTACTGGAAGGAGCAGAAAGTATTTTTGCTGAAGCCGTTGAGGTGTTGAAGACATAATGTCTGCAGGCAAAAGAAAAAAAAGTCAAACTATTTTTATGTGTAATGATACGACTGATGACTGAACACTTATCTCAGAGACTGCTTTGATCACAGTCCAAAGAAACAAGGGCATGTAAGTGAGGTTTGAGCCCTTCCAGGATGAAAAGGGCCAAGAGTTCACACTTAACTTTGTCAACGTTCCTGAGAAGACAATTGCTCAAGATGCGGCCTGTTGGGTGGGATTTGAGTGGCTAAAACTATAGGGATCTTTTACTCAGCGGTCTGAGAGATACAGAGGTTCTTGTTTGAATTACTAAGCTATTACTTTTGAATTTTATGTAGTCAGATATCCCAGAGTTTCCATTTAGCATTTACTAAACCACTTACAGGATTTCCTTCTGGAACTAGCAGAATTCTGCTCTGGCGGGGACCTGATAAAGTTCTAGCCTTGGATGAGAGTAGGAAATAAAATCTTATTGCAATCCTGTCTTCCAAGGAGGCTAGATAAACGAGTCCCATAAAAAATGTGTGTCTATTGTATAACTCTCTTTAGGAGATCCCCTCCCCCCAACAGTGTAATGCAGTTTGGGGACCTAATACCAGCTACTAAAGAGTTATGTTGTTCTGAAAATAGAAGACATTTTAAGAAACCATTTCAAATGGTAGTTAGCATTCTATTATGCTAGTTTGCTTTGAAATTAAATTCAATCATATAAATATCTATAGAACTTTTTTGCACAACTGGGTCATAGCATTTTTATGAGACAGTGCTCAAGGTATTGAAAGGCAAATACATCACTATGTTCAGTTCTTTCTGTAAAATATCTTTTGGCTTGAAATTAGTAGCTTATATGGCCAATTCACATAAATGGCTGAAAACCTTAAGATGTCAAGACCTCTGTCCTATTGTAGCATTTAACTTGTTTTAGCTCTCCAGGATACCATTATTATCAACAGAAACATTCAGAGCTAGTGTCTTATATGAGAGATTTCTATTATATATTCAGTTAGCGTTTAGTAAGCATATCACAGAATTATAGAATTTTAAATTTGCAAAGAATTTCAAAATTTAGTTTCTGAACTTACCTCTCTGCTTTTAAATAAGATAGCATTTCAGTCATTTGAGAAAGTTGTGTACCTTTTCTTAAAATTCTCCTACTTTATTTTAATACTCTCCAATGAAAACATCATGTTGTACTAGTAGGTTCTACACATTTAATGACCTGCTGCTATTACATTTCCATAAGTTGTAGGCAGGGGTTTAGGAGGGGACCTGGTAGTGTTTTGGGAAGAGTGATTTTTATCTTGCTTATGGTCTATGGCTGTGTGTGTGTGTTTAGCAGTATTTTCTTCAGCCCAAACTGATACAATTCCAGGGAAATTAGTACTATTCCTTTTCTTAAAAGTTAGAAAAATTGAGAGGCCTCTGCTTTAATTTGCCACTGGACAATTTCACTTTCCAATAACTGGAGCACGCTGGATATTTACACAAACGCAGCCCAGTTCTTTGTGCTCCAACTTAGTCCTTGATTAGTCCTCAGAAGGAACAGGGAGAAGCTGCTCTTGGTCACTGATCCCACAGCTCTCTGTGTCCCTGATGACTTTTTGCTCCTTGCTGACCTGCTGTGACAGGAGCGATGTGTGACTTACCAAGGGCTGCTTGTGACTCAGCCAGCGATGTGATTCTGCAGGTCTGCCACTCACATGCACTGGCTGGGGAGCCTGAGAATGAACGACCAGAGATTAATTCAGCAGAGAGTTTTTGTCCCCGTCTGAATCTTTAGCTTGCTTAGACACCCAGACCTTCCTTCAGTTTCTGAGGTCTGACTCACTTGCTTCCTGATCTATAAAGGTAACTTCTCCGTAGAGCTAGCTTTGCTCAGTGAGGGGAGGCAGGGCCCCATGACCAGTGGGGTGGGGATGACAGGAAGGTCCTTCTGTCCATGTCTCATACTGGAAACCAGGAATTCACTGGGAAGGAGCAGAGATTGGTGAAAAGAGTTTTAGAGGACAGGCGCCGTGGCTCGTGCCTATAATCCCACCACTCTGGGAAGTGAGGCAGGTGGATGGCTAGAGTTCAGGAGCTCACCAGCCTGAGCAAGAGTGAGACCTATCTCTACTAAAAATAGAAAAATTAGCCAGGTGTTGTGGTGGGCGCCTGAGGTCCCAGCTTTGGGAAGCTGAGGTAGGAGGATCTCTTGAGCTCAAGAGTATGGGGTTGCTGTGAGCTCTGATGACACCAGGGCACTCTACTCAGGGCAACAGAGTGCGACTTTATCATAAAAAAAAAAAAAAAAAAGCGCTTTAGAGCTGGATAGCCCTGGATTTGAATTTGTTTTTTAAATTTCACATTGATATGAGGGTACAAATGTTTAGGTTAGATTGTTTTCATTTCTAAGATTGCTGACCAGCCTCACAGGGTGCACCTTGTGTGAGATCCTGCCAGTCGCCTCCCTCCTCTCCTTCTCCCGCCCTCGCCCTCCTCTCCCCCTGCCCCTCCAGACTATATTTGGGGTTTTCTTTTGTGTGTGCACATAGTTGTTTATAAATTGGTTTCACATGGGTATTGAGCACACTGGATACTTTTTTCCATTCCTCTGATACTTAACTAAGAAGAATGTGATTCACTTCCATCCAGGGAAACATAATCTTACAATCAAGAGCTGATGGAAAAGGGAAGAGATAGATAAGGGATACCAGAGCTGAGGAGCTAAAGGTTGTGTGGGGGACACCATGTGCCAGGAGGAAAGGGCTTGGGCGATCTGCCTGTATAACTGTGGGGACTGGGGAAAGTTGGGCAACGTGAACGGATCCTGGTGAGGTGAGAGAGCACCAAATAGAAATATATTGCTTTATGATTCACTCCTGATTAGCCAGAAGCTAATCAGTATTCTATTTAGGACAGTAAACAGTCTAAAGAAGTGTTATAATATTTCTCTTAGCATTTTGACAGCATGCTATTGGGTAAAGAAGTTCTCACTT